>LUCH01000899.1:0-113356 GCA_013368495.1 Paragonimus heterotremus | reverse complement strand
TCCGGCATACATTCATCTGAACGGATTTTATGAACCCTGTAGCATAATGTTTGCGGGAACCCACTTTTGTACGTAATTGGTGCAACATAGTAAACTAGGGTGGCTGCCCAGTTCACGTCATTGGACACTTCAAAGAAGAGAACCATACTAGCATCCAACAATGGCAGGTAATTATCGTCGTCGGTTTATTAGCAAACACGATATTGGGGTACCAGCCGTTGGGGTGTATGCATGTAGATTCACTGACTGGTTCATCTAGTCGTTGTGTATTTGGCCGCTTAATGAATAACTGAAAACGAGTTTGTTTGTTACACTGCGCAATTGAAACTTTGTGGTTCTTATATCTTCCCTATCTATGACACACAATTCAATAGAAACCATGAGCAGCTACAGGTAAGATCAGTTAATTGAGTCAGACCTGACACGAGTCTCGTTTGTAACTTGTTGCACTGCTGTCTGTGTACAATAACCTAACAGACTGAGTGATTGAAGCAATTTCGTTCTGTACTTTACTTTACCGGCAGTTTGTTTGATCTCTACCGACTACCCTTATTTCAGATAATCAACAGTTCAGCGGATTCAACAAAATTTAGCTGATGCCGGCACACTGTCTAACACATGCAGCGAAATATACTGAAATGTGGAAGACATAGGATACTAGAATACGTCAGTTAGTTAGGGAAAGAATTCACACAAACTAAACTAATGCAGGATAGTATGAAAAAGAGCTAGTCGAAGAATCACCAGTGTTAAACTAGGTTTACAGGGGCGGTCAATTGGTAGGCTATATGCATGTATGTAAGGATGTACACAGTCCAGAATAAGAGTTGTAGTTTTTTGTTGGAGATTGGAGTATCTTAACCAGTGCTAACTTTTCCTATCCATTGAAACTGGAAATATCAGTTGATGATCAAGACAATTACTGACGAAGAGGGCTCCCATATATAAAATACTGTCTTACGATATGTGACGTGTGGCGCATAGAGTGACTCCAAGTTTGTCATATTTCGATGACAATAAAAAACGGAAGTTGGTCAGTCGGTGTCAGCTACGGAAGCTTGCTCTCGTTGTGTATCAGGGTCACCGTCAATAAAACATGCATCATATTAAGTCTCCCAGCCACCCAGTGATAGGTTATTTTATCCTGCGGCACAGGTATCAGTGCTTACCACAGCTACGGTGAACTGGTGAGCAATAAATTTGACAGTTCTGGCGCCTGCATTCTGATTGTAAGTGTGCTGGTAAAAATGCACAAGGATGTTTCCTGGTACTTTTAACTTCATACATTAGGGTTTAATCAAAATGCTCTCTTTTGGGCATTCGAAGCTCTCATTTATTGAATAACCACTAATATGCGTATTGGTATACGTTACCAACTGAAGTTGACAGTGCTCGGTTAAGCAATGAAATAACACACTAGATTCAAGATCCAAGTTTTTAACAACGAAGCCTCCCGTTTGCTGTCTCATGGTACAGCATTATCAACAGCTCATCTTTTCATAGAGTTAACATATATTACTGAACAGAATTCAGATAACGACAGAATATCCAGGAGATACGCAGTATAAAAGTGTCCAGTAAGATTGCACATCGTGTTTTACACGTTGATAACGGACAAACTGGTACTAACGCAGTGTTATGAACGAATTGTAATACTCTACGTTTCAAACGCCTCAGTTGTTCTTAGTCCCGAGTGTTGTAATCGAATTAAGTCCGATTAGTTTTTTTATTGTAGAACTGATCATACTCTCACTGCGGATTCTCTTCACGCACATACGGGGGGGATTCAAAAAGTAATGCCAATGTTTTTAATTCTGGTGAAGTTTTTCATAAAATTACCTGAATTTTTTCCCAGTTATAAATGATTATATCATTTACGTTATGTAATAGTTTGTTTCTTACTTTTCATGTTTTTAGACTCACAAGGAAAATTCGAAAAGGCTGTCCCCGTAGAGCTGCATCAAAAACAAAGAGCAGTGATTGAATTCCTTGTTGCTGAGGGGGAAACCCCCATGAACATTCGCAGACGATTAACAAGTGTGTTTGAGGACAACATTGTAGATTATAGCAATGTATGCAGGTAGTTTCGTCGTTTGAAGGATGAAAAGGTGCGAACTATGAGCGTAGCTGATAAACCCCGTTCTGGGCATCCATCCGCGTTTGTCAATCCTGCCACTAAAGCAAAAGCAGATTCTCCGGTCAGAGAAGACACCACCAGATTTGGCGCCTTCAGATTATCATCTCTTCGGCTCCTTGAAAGAGGGTTTGAGAGGCAAACATTATTCCAGTGACGAAGAAGTGAAAACCACAGTGAAGAAGTAGCTCAAAGAACAGACAACAAAATTTTACGAGGCAGGGATACATGCGCTCATTGAAATGTGGAACGTTGCTATTGAGCTTAATGTTGACTATGTTGAGAAGTAGGGATGTGATCCACAGAAGACCAGTTTTATTTCGAAGTATAATGCATGTTCCTGTGTTGGTAATTATACCTGTCCGAAATAAAATGGCATTTAGTTTTGACTCCCCCTCGTACATTTATTCAACTTCCCAAGTCAACGTCGTCATTCATCACTCACGTTTGTACATTCCAGTTGATCCCCGTCTGCTTTAACCTCTTCTGGTTACCATTCTGAGCTTAGGAGAAATTTTCTGGAGGAGACTCAATTTCCAAAAGTCTGGACATCTGATGGAATTGAACCCAAAAACATAAGCAGCATACCCAGACGTGGTAATTGTTGTACCAATTGAACGACGAAGTCAAGCAGGAAGCTTAGAATCATCACATCTGAACTCATTTACACACCTAATCCACTGTTATATGAAATCCACCAAAGTACTCCAGCAGACTGACAGCTTAAGCTGGTTTTCTCAGATTGAATTTTTACTAGACGGACGAACGACTGGCAGTGACAGTATGTTTGACTGCAACATTGTGATGGGATGTATGGTGCCAGCGGAAGCAAGCGAACATCAAAAACGGGCGACAGCAACAGCAACTGTAATATCTACTTTGAGTGAATGAAATTTCTGTACATACAAATGTATGCCATTGCTCAGAAAAAATGTACGAATGTATTACAGTTTGCAGATGCTCTTATTTGTGCCGACTGAGTGCTTCAAATCACTTTGCTCACTGTTTGTTCAATCCCATGTACTTAATGATAAAAAGTAACGTACACATTAGTTCACTTTGAGCCCTCATTAAAGTCTCTGGTCAAAATTCACACATTGAAAAATCATTCTTCAATTAAAATAATTTGATATGTGTTACGTTGTTATGCACTGTTTGGGAAACATTTACTGTCCGTGCGTGATCAATGCTACAACTTTGGAGTTTGTTACCAATTCAACATGTTTAGATTACACTGGTTCTAGTGTAGCCAAATGAGTCCAGCAATGACAAATGGATTCTAGCAGTTGGTTTACAGACTGTACACCTGCATGTCTTGTCACATACGTTGACAGGCAAAATCACCAGGCTACCTGCAGTACTCACCCTAACTAGCCGTTAGGGTCATCATTGCCATCATAGCTGTATTGTAGATTCCCTCCACCCCTCGGCGTTCGTCAACGATTCCACATGTCAACGAATGATGTATGTGTGTGTGGACGTCACCGTATCTTCTGTTCACTGATCGAAGGCTCCGACCCATTAGTACAACAATGCACACCAGATTTGTTGACAGGTTTGACACAAGCGTTTCTTGTACCCGTGTCACTCACACCTCCTGGAGTGAACAATGAATCGTTTGTCTCGCATGGGTATACGTGAATATACGTGCCTGTGTGGCTGTCACTGCATGGCGTCTGATAGCCTTGAGAACGGAAGTTGGAGAGCGGATGCACCCAGTTATCAATAAATAGTGTGATGGCGACGTAAACTGAGGAGTTAGTAGGGAGCTGAGAACCATTCTGAATCCTATCCAGCCTTTACTGACGGTGAGGGGATGGTAGCATGTATGGGAAACAGAGGTTACAGAATGTGGGGGTCCTGTACACAATTAACCAGTGAATTGTAAGCAATCATCGCAAGGATGGTGTATACTGATAGTAGGATTTATCTGGCTTGGAGTCAATTTTGTATCACATTCGCCTCAGACCTCAGATAATTCCCCGTACGATCAATGACTATGGTGCACGATTTATTAAGGGAAATGGGACCATTCTTTTAAGAGTGTGCTATAGTATGTATAACAGTTCGGATGAGCCTGAACAGATTCCCAGACTCAAAAACTCGCTATACCTGAAGGTTTATCGTAACTTTAAGGAACTTGATAACATGTACCAAAATATATTAGATGTACAAAGTAGCCAAAGAACAGCACGGGAAAACAAAACGAAATCACCCGTCTAGCACCAGTCATGACCGACGGCGATTAACTTCTCTTAACAGGACCGTGAAACGTGCTAATTTCAGAAATGCATACACGCATGTCCGAGGTCAATTAAAGGACCAATCCCTAAACAATTCCTACCCGGCTATCGGTAAGTTCTACCACTCGTTGCAAGGAAAAGATTGAATTGCCAAACCACCTAAAACGGACACTGGCTTAGAGAAGAGCGAGTATCTAACCCGGTATAGTGGAAACAAAGAAAAAATGGTGATTGAATGACGAGTGCATAGACAGGTCAGCGAGTGATGATCAAGGAATTTCACACAGAATCCTTATATCCTTTGTATTAGGGTGGACTTTAAATATCTATAGAAAATCTTACGATGAGTCTTCAGATAAATTGTAATACGTGAAGCAGCGTCCGTGTTAAACAGTTAGCTGGTGTGCGAACTTCGAGAACCCAGCACAGAATATCATCTGTTGATGGATACACTCAAAAAGTGGAACTGACTGTGCGAAGTTATTCCCTACTGATTAACATCTAGTAACGTTAGGAAGGGTAACAATGAGCGCACCTAGGTATAGAGGAGGACTGTTAAGCCAGAAATCATCGATGGGCTCTAACAACATTCAATACGGTTTGTCAGTAAATCCGCAGACAGGACCGAAAAGAAAGTAACAATCCTACGGGGTGGATCGTAACAATGCACTGTTTGCATTGATCTGTCTTGCGTGCATGACGGCTGTGTATTCAACCATTTTATGAAGTGTAAAATCGAATCACTAGTATGAAGTAATGGATTTTTGCTTAACCCAAATGGCTGCTCGTCATTCATAGTCAGTCACAACTTCCTCACTTCTACAGACTTCTCAGATGGTCCCTTCGAAAAGAATCCCTAAACTTAAATTTCGTTCTTGTCAGGGCTTGTTGATAATGCGTCTGCTCCTCAGGGCTGAGGTTAGAACTCTGGCCACCCTTTCCTGAGGCAACCGTGCTAACCATTGCGCCATTGACCTCACATTAGGTACGACTGAATTACTAGTTGTAAACGCTTAGACACATTCGCTTGTGAGAAATGCTGGGATTGTCCGACCGCCTCCAGAAAAGGCACAATAGTTATTCTGTTATCTCCAATGTATGATTAGGAGTTACTTGCAAGATGGACTCGTTAAGTAGTTTGACTGATGTGAACTACAAGTCACTCATGGGTAGTTGCAACCTTGTCATTCTGCTATACTTCTCAGCCAGCCTGTTTCGAAAAGGGGCACTAGAATGGATTCTAGTCCTTGCTAGGACTCAACAGTAAAGTGTACGAATTCTAATAATTGCTTTGGATAGGTCTACTATCCTCTATTGTTTCGTTAGGCAGAACGGATCATCAGGTGAACCAACTTCGAAACCGAAGCCCAGCCATTTTGTTATCTCGTTAAATATTACTGTTGACCAACGAAACATAACACTATGATTGTTAATTCAATCTAATTCTATCAGTGGTATCAGTTTGTTAAAACTTTAGAACTTGTTAAACACCTGCAGTTGTTCAAGGCACTAAATTTAATTCATACTCCTAGACTTTGGAAACCACGTTCTCATTTACATCCCGATTATTTTCAAGAAAGTGCTTTTAAAAATAAGACCTGAAACACAATGTGAATTGTACATATCCAGTGCTAGCCACCTACCTATTGATAATGTGACATTTTAAAAATTTAGCACGATCTTATGCGACAACTACCAGAGAACAAAAGATACTAGAGGGTCTACCGTGTTCGTAGGATGTTGACGGATAAGTTCGTTTTGGATCTCAATCAGAGATTGTAATCTCTTAATTACTGTTTTAGTCTTCTTATTCAAATTTGTTGGTAGTGTAACGTGCAGTCGAAACCCGCAAGCGCGCACGGATTGAATTTGAATTGTGTAACAGTGTGTTACTGTGTTGTTGGCGCCGTTTTAGTTTTCGTTTGTGTAAGTCGTCTGCGCAACTTACTGGGACTCTGACTCATGGTTGTTCCCGCTGTCCCCTTTTGCAGAAATATTACTGGAACCCCTGATTCGGAAGAACGCTGTCCCCCTATGTCTCCACGCTACCCCCAAAGTTGGTCCGTAAATGTAACGGACAATCAGAATAAAAACGGCCGATTTGTATGTTACAGTAGCAATGTAACTTCAGATTAGACAATCCGAACTGGAGTTCATTACGTGAAAGTTAACTTCGTTTGGAGGTAGTGTTATATATGAACGCAGCTGCAGAGTTTAGTTCTGTCACGCAGGAACTACCAACAGCACAGGGCTGGCTTTCGAGTTAAACAGCTTCATACGATACTTTGGATTCCCGACATCCCATGTCCTCAGGGTTGATTCTCTTCCGAACTATGCCGCACTAGTTATTACCTTCACTGAATAGTGTGTACCACATATTGATCAACTCGATTGATTTTTCGGACCTCGTCAAAAGATCACATCCTGATTATTACCGAAAAGAAATGGCCAGTAGCATTTTGAAAGTTCG
The DNA here is from genome assembly GCA_013368495.1 of Paragonimus heterotremus. Taxonomy (NCBI): domain Eukaryota; kingdom Metazoa; phylum Platyhelminthes; class Trematoda; order Plagiorchiida; family Troglotrematidae; genus Paragonimus; species Paragonimus heterotremus. Next base: position 106,509 of record LUCH01000899.1, on the reverse strand, counting down.
GGTATGAAGGTTAGTATTTTGCATACCGACGGTTGCGCAAACCATTCCACACCCTAAAGCATACTCCAACAGATTGCTGGGGACGAAAAGGGTGATAAAGGGAAGGCAGTGAAAGCCACCGTTCCTTCGGCTGAGTAGTGTTGAAGCATTTCCACTTTTCAGTGGGAACCACTACCTCATTGGCTGAGATTTTTAATCTACCGGAAATGTCTGACAATGATTACTTTCTGAATGAATTGCAATCTTATTTTCATTTTAAGTTACTTGTTTATTTGAAAACTTGAATATATAGTTCGGACATTGATGTATAGATTGTATAATGCAGATTAAACATCCCAATTTCGAAGCAGTTCTTAAGGCACTGCATGTAAAGTTCCAATAATATCGCGATGACCTGACAAAATACAAACCATATATGGTATTTTTGGTAGTCCGCATCTTGTTAGCAGTGGGCCATAACTTGTTCTATTAGACTCAAGTTGATAGTAGAAGTCAGAACATTGGATATCCATAGGGTTAGACAAAGTCGTTGTAGTATGCCGTGGAGTAAGATAGGAAGAACACTGGTGTAGTCAGATAAATTGAGCAACATCGTCGCATAAAATGGACGTTGGGTCGATATTTCAGTAGAAGTTGGACTGATACCTCTGGTCTCATATTGACCATCACCCACACTTCATCGTAGCCGACGGACTCAGGTTGGACTTTCAGTTAACCTATTTTGAAATGAAGCCCTAGACTCGAGTTTCGCATTTACTACTGCCTAACCTCATCCGGACAGAAAGCTAAAATCTTCTAAATCCCTGAACTTTTAACAAACAGTTAAACCGTACTCCGTTGGCTCACTAGAAACAGTTACTTCAACCTAACTGAAAAGTCATGATCACCGGGTTATCGATTGGATTGAACGGAACAATTCTGTTTATTCCCCAATAGAAATGGTCCAACAAGTTGAACGCTATTCACACAGAATTCTGGTTGAGACTCTGCATAGGATCATTCGGTCATATCTACTGTGAGGTTCTTGGCGTTATGGATAACAGTTCGTTCTCACAAGCATGAGGGTCTGAGTGGAAATCCCAGTTCGGAAGAGGACATGCATTACCACTGGTTTCTAGTAAGAGAGAAACTCGAGTCTAGTGAGTCTGTTCGAAGTTGACTAGCCATAATGCTTAACTGAATGCGTGGGCTGCAGTCAGGTTTGAGTGGTGTTCAGTTTAAAACCACCTGAATCCTCGAAGTTCTGTGACACTTCTGTGTCAATGATCCGTGACCAATATTTTTATTTCACAGCAAGCCATTACATGCAGAAGTATGCCAATCCAGTGTGGCTGTCTCTAACCTTTAAACTCCGGGTAATCGATATTTAAAACAGAGAGAAGACATATATCGCGAGATGTTAGCATTTCGACCAGTCGCTAAGATGTGTTTGGTGATCGATGAAGCCGGGGTCTTCGAGCTGGTTACAGTCAATAGGTTGTTTTTTGAGATTGCCGTTGATAACCACTTAGGAATGTGCTCCGCCATACGTTGATGCAAACGCCGATCTGTTCTGCGTCTGTTCTGTTCTACGTCATTGCAACTTCAATTGAACTGGTCTGTTACGTGGGAGACAGACTGATCGGTTGAGTTTGTATCACCGCTATGAAGAGCCAATTCCCTAGTGGTTAGCAGGATGCGTAGTTGGACCGCTGAGTAGGTGCGTTGCAACGCCGATGTCAATTTGTGATTAATGTTGTTAGTCAAGTGGTCATCCTTGAATTGAATTTGCAGAAATATGTTCTTTTTCTGTGCACTGCAGCTTATCACTTTTGGTTCTTTCATCTTACTGTGGATATCCACAAACCTTTCAGGGTAGCCGTTATCCACCAGAGTTTCCCTAATAAACTCTTCTTCTTTCTCCAATCGATCTGCTGTGTAAATCATTCTGGCTCTGTGGAATAACGTTTTCACCAGCCCTCGTTTATAATCAATAGGTGCGAAGCTGGAGAACTGCAAATATTGTCCACTCCAAGTTGGCTTACGATAAACAGATCGTTGTAATGTACCGTCTTGAGGTCTGGTTATAAGAATATCTAAGAACTGTGTGGTTGGTTCGTTCAGATGTTGCTGCTATACGCAGTTTGTATAAAATTTACTAGTTTTACGTTGGCGATTGATGAAAGTAAATTGAAATGCTAACATCTCGCGATATATTTCCTCTCTCTGTTTTGACTAATCAATATTCGTTCAACCTTGGATCCGATTATTATTTTTGAATCAGATATTGAAGTGTTGCTGTTAGTAGCGAGATATGAGGTGTCATTAAGCAGTACAACTTCTTACGAATACTGGTCATAACAGACACCAACTTCGATCCCGGAAAAATCTCTCATTATTGTTATATTTCAGTATCCCACTGTTGAAACCAAAACTTAGGGGAACAGAGAGAAGCCTACAACCTTCCAGTTCTTGTTTTACAGTGGGTGCTTGCTGGTTTTTCAGTAGACTGCAAATTACTTTGACGTGTCCTTCTACAAAAATAGGCGATTGCAGAGCCAGTTCGTTTAGACTAGTTTTGCAATCAACCTTCTTTGTGGCATTTGAACGGACTCAGAAAACATTTGCAGGAGGGAATAATTCGGTGTAACACGCTTAACAAGAAGTCCTTCAAATAGATTTGAGTTCCAACCATGTTCCCTCTTTTTTGTAAGTACTCTCACTACAAGCCTCGTTGAAATCATACATGACTAACGAATGAACATATGATACATAGCGAATGTTATAATTTTGGGGGGTTTCTGGTAACTTCACCATATCATTCTCTCTATTAGATGTATTCAAACGGGAATTGGGGGATTCGCCTTTGTCTAGACGCAGAAAAGCTCTTGGAGCTGCGTGCGTGAACGTTTGGTAGCTCGGCTTGTTTTCGTTGTTTTTAAGCCACCTGACAGTTCGGAAGAATTCTGTTGGGTACTAACGTCATACTAGGTGATTACAATTCATCTTGTTCGGCAATTCATCTGTTCGGCACCAAATAGTAATCCATTTTCGAGAAGGATCTGTTGATCGAAATTTTTAGGGTTGTCTACTTATTAACTTTGATAAGTTGTTAATTAATACGGTGACATTGTGGTCCAATCTTGTTTTGATTAGTTGGGATCGTTGGTTTATTGCTGCTTGTTGCCCAACGTCTTCGTGGAAAATAACACACACATGAGCAGAACTCAAGTTGCCGTGGTGCACTCACTCACACAGATCCTGCACAAGTTCAGTAGGGCACAAAATAACACGCGGCAGATTTGAATTGAAAAATGTTTTTACCTGTCAACTGTAGGGTTCCAATCATTTTCGAAGACGGCTCAAGTGAGTCTAGATGAGACCCAACTGTGAAAAGTCAGGGCTTCGGCTGGATTTGAACTAGCGACAGAAACACCATGCCTCTATGCGGCAAGCGCTCTACCAGCTGAGCTACGAAGTCACGCCAGGAGCTCGGAAATTTCACATTTAGACTCGGTTATTACAAATTCTATGCTCAACAGTGGCGTTGGTGGATTCCAGCGTGAATTGTTTGAGAAACCCTGCCGGGGCAGTCGATCCCCTGGATCATTTGGTGGATTCCATATGAGACAGTGGGACGGGTGGGTAACCGAGTCCAAATGTGAAATTTCCGAGCTCCTAGCGTGGTTTCGTAGCTCAGCTGGTAGAGCGCTTGCCGCATAGAGGCATGGTGTTTCTGTCGCTTGTTCGAATCCAGCCGAAGCCCTCACTTTTCACAGTTGGGTCTCATCCAAATTCATAAATCTGCCGAACTACTTATAAGTAATTCAAATGAGTCTGTCTGTTTGAGTGAAAATGAGGAACCTATGTAATTGTCAACATGTGTGAATATATATAGATATATAAAGTATTTAAGAAAGGGGCACACACCAGTGATGAACGGTTTATTGTGATGTTTTAAACCCACATTAGGATCCGTTATTGAACAAATAAATGTACTGATGTAATGAAACAGAAACTGTGTCGAGGGTTTTAAACTGAGCGCTATGTATTTTTATCCCTGTTTCTAACTTTCACAGATGATGACACCCCCAACAAAAGATGAACGCTCGATGAGAACATCATTGACATTATGAACGCGCCATTTTGCTTCGATTCGATAGTCGTTGCACACAATTGTCTTCGTGACTCATGCCGCGATACACCTGCTCGTCGTCGCTTGCATTGTTCTGATATCCTGTGGGTCGATTATGTTGCATGCAGTGTGCGAATTCTCCCTGCATTTCGGTTAGACATCATTGTGTTTTGTCCGTTGCAGCTATTGAGTGTATTCGTTAGAGACCGTCAATCTTCGGTTGGAAACGCATTGCATTGAAATGAGCCTGTTCTGCGGCTCACCGTGTTCACCTGCTGGTCTGTCTTCGCTCGTTTTTCATTTCAGTGTCAACGATGCTGACGTAGTGGCTGCCTATATCTACATGTCGACTGAACGGATCCTGCGAACAGAGAGCCTCCAGTACAAGCCGTTTCCCATTCATCTTTGTCCCTGCGAGCACCTTCGCATAATCTATGTTGACCTCGTGGTGGTGCCACAGTTGTGATCTAGAATCGGCTCGTTGCCTCGTTGGTTTGTATTCGTACAAGCGTGTGCGAAGCTGTTTGTTTGTCTCTTTCACATACTGTTGGTCACACCCCAGACATGGAATCGTGTAGACCACACCACTGTTCGTGTGGTTCTACACGATCCCTAGCGTTCACCAAGACTGAACGGAGTGTTGAGTTGGCTTCTGTGACATTTGGATGCCCAGTGGTTGCAGCATCCTTTGTGTTGCTTCAGATGTGTCGTGAATATATGGCACTGTAATTCGCGTTTTGGGTTCTGCACGTTCAGATCTTGTAAAACTCCTGACAGATGCCTTTATGAAACTGCTGGGGTACCCATTAGAAGTAAACAGTTTGAACGGGTACTTTCGTTCTTGTCTTCTGAGTTCAGTTGAACTACAGTGCGTGTCTGCACATCGAAATAATGTTCGCACACAGTTTTTAAGTTGACAGGCTGGATGATTGCTATCGAACCTGAGAATGACGTCAGTTGTTGTCGGTTTACGATAGACAGTAGTTTCAAGCTTGCCATCCGGTTTTCTTATGACCGATACATCTAGAAACGCCAGGCGTGAATTTCATTCCTCTTCGCGTGTGAAGGTTATTCCATCTAATATGTTATTCAGACAACTGTGGAATTGGTCAAGCTGAGTACGAGGAAAAACAACAAATGTGTTATCCACATATCGATGTCACACTTTAGGTTTGAATACCTGAAAGGCTTCACACTCGAAATATTTCATTATGGTGTCTGCAAGTAACCTTGATATAGATGAGCCCACTGGTGTGCACGTCTTCTGTAGGTAGACTCGGCCGTCAAATTGTAGGTAAGTCTCCATGCAAAGCTCCACTAACTGAATCAATTCTTTTGGAGACAGATTCGACCTACTGCGAAGGCTACCGTCCTCATTTATCAGGAGCTTCAAAATTTCTATCACAAGTTTCCTCAGTATGTTCGTGAAAAGCGACGTAACATCGAAATAAACCAATGCATTGTCTTCCTCCAACTCCAGGCCTTTAATCTCTCTCAAGAAGTTAGTCGGACTGTTTGCATCATGACTGTCGCGAGGCAAACATGATCGTAAACTACGAAGAAAGAACTTCATCAATTGGTAGTTCGGAGCCGTCCTAGATGCAACCATTGGTCTCAATGATACCTGTCCCTTGCGGACCATTGATAGCCCGTATAGTTGTGGCACCTGTCCCTCAATAAGTTCAGGGCATTTAGCTTGTTCTTCTGTGAGTGTTTTCTTTTTCTCGAGACCAGTCACAGTATTGGTAATTCAACCTCTCAGACCTTTCGTATGTTCTTTTATGACATGTTCATACGTTGCGGAGTTTTTATAAGATCGTCCACTTTGTCTTTATAGTCCTGTCGATTCAATGTGGTTACGGAGTTCCCTTCATCTGTTAGTAGGATGACAATCTGGTAGTTCTTCTTAGGTGTCATCAGCGCCTTGTTTTCATTAGCCGTTAAGATATTTGTTGGTTTATGACTTGTTAGCTATTGACACATCTTTGTCCTGACAGACTTCTGCGTTTGCCCATCCAGACAACTGCGTTTCAGTCGTGATTCAAAATATGTAACGAATTCTGCTGTAGATGCGTCCGTATAATTGAATTTCAGACCTTTTAACAGAATGACGTTTACATCGAGTGTCAGTTGATGGTCTGATAAGTTGTGTATAGATTCGGTGTTTTGTTTCTTGGGCAAATTGAGGCGCCATGATTTTTGGTTTAGGCGATCTTTTGTTCTGCTAGAGTCTACTGAAAGCTTTATGGCTTCTTCAGTCTTGTGGATCCATTCAGAATCGAGTAATTCAGTAGCTGCTTGTTCAGATTTTTCGCACTCGCTTCTGTATCGTGTTAGACGGTGGTGTGCATCGCTAGTAAGTTCGCGGTGCATTTGTTTCTGGTAACTCCTGGTGATAATCGTAGAACGTTTTGAATGAATCGGTGGCCTGCATGTAACGACGTTAAAGAACACATTATGAAAAATGAAGTTATATATATACCCTAAGTTCACACTGGTGCGGTATGTGAGACTCGGTGCAGTTTTAAACTTTTGTACTAAAACACCCACAAACTTTTGACGTCATTGCTTTTCGTCTTCATTCTATTTCCGAAGATGCCAAAATACCAGTAACCCAATTTTTTTCAGTAAATCAAAACCTGCGATATAAACTTAGGCAATTTTCTGCTGAATCAAAGTTGTTTGATTTGTGGTCATTATTTGCATGAAATTGCCAATGTTTTACTAAATAATACCTTTACTTTTGCGATTTGCAGTAGGTTGAGACCGACAAGCGTGTGTGTTACGCTTGTACAAAACGGTGTTGTTGGGAAACGGGTCAGTTAATTTCTTAAATAGAATATAACAGCTTCGACTTAAATTTTTCGTCGAACCTGAACAAATTTTTGTTTATGTGCATCGTGAACACGTGACTACCAAACTTTTTTCTTTTGCTTCACAATGTCTTGTCATTACTTGAAAAATCGAGAAGAACTCCAGACATCTCACTACCACAAAAAAGGAATATATTTGAATGAGCAAGAGACATTAACTACATGATTTGTTATCATGTGACTGTATGCGGGTAGCATAAGGCGAAAGGTCTCGTGTGAACGTTGTAAGAGCTGATAAGCGGAGATTTGAAGCATTATACGAATCATTAATAATAAATTCCTCATGGTTACAAAATGGTGCGTGGTTGTGATTACAAACATGAATAGATAAAGGGCTGCACATATTGGTTAGCTATAACAGTCCGCCCGAATACTAAAATAACATCAGATTGCAAATCAGAAAAAGAAAGGAAAGTGCCTTAGGACTGAAGAGCCGCCCGTTGTACGTTGAGTGCATGAACTAGATTTCGAACGTTGCCAGTTGTGAAGCTTCATACGGTCCTTGTGGGAAATTTAGAAGGAAAGAACGAACCTTGAATGAGATCCTGGAGTCATTCACAAAAAATGCGTGCGTTAACTCGCCACCAAGTAGTAACAATCTGATAAATGGCCCACGCTCAAAGGCACCGTGACAGTGACAAGTTCATATGTGCACAATTATAGAAGAACGGTCACATAACTAGATGGTGAACTTCATTATTAGTTGAGGCAGTCTTACACTTCACGAATGTTAGGATTCGACGGTTAATAATCACAGTACTGGAATTGATTTTGCTGATGTGACCCATCAGACTTCGGCAGGAAACTCGCTGAAGCGCTTGCAATTACAGGTGTGAAATTTCCTAACCCTCGGCGTGGCCTCGTGCCTCAACTGATAGAGCGTTTGTCACGTTTGGGCATGATGTTTCTGTCGCTGGTGCGAATCCAACTGAAGTTGTGACTTCCCAGACTTGGGTCTCTTCTAACCTATCAAATCCGCCGGACTACTCATTGGCAATTGCAACCGATCTAGATCCAATTATTATTGAGACATTGCTTTGATTTTTATGAAACTATTTATCTAACCCGAGCGATAAACACAGTAAATGACAAACTGTGTCACTTATCTGGCACTGTGGTAATCGCCACTGACAATACTGATGACTTGTTTGTATCCATACTACCGTGTTCGACAAAGCTGTTGCGATGGGTTGTAGAGGTATATATGAGTAGCGACTGATCTCATTGGATACTTTTGTCAGTGGCGGATTATTTTGCTATTTTTGCGAAATGAACACACGTTTCTGAAGGAATCGCGACAGAGACACATAACTTAGTCTCTGTTTGCACAATACAATTCAGTAATATTTGGAATTAGTTGGTTTTCCGAACAGTACCAACAACCTCAATATGAACAGTGCGCAAATCAGTAAGAACAAATTACCTGTAAAATATGTACACCATGTATAATAATTACGGATATACTCATTCGGACAAAAGGATGCCCACTTTGGGGCAGGGTTTATTGCTGGAGTAGCAAAACCATAGGGCTACTCATAGTGTTCAAAACAGAATTCGCATTGCCAGAAGACTCAAGTTCCCAATCCCCACAATTCCGAGCTCACACCTTCGAAAAGAAAATGCAGAAAGCCGCCGATTCAGTCGCTCAAGCCAGAATCACTGTGTGAAACTGGGAGTTACCCATTCCAACGTTCATACATGTATTACATTAGCCGAATTCGGTTTATGTTTCACAACCACATTTTCATTGATAATCAGCACAGAAAACTGATGTGATATTCTGTATTCATTTGAGAATGTGTGATTACAGACAGGAAGTAACCTCTCTTGGTTGGACATTTCTCCTCGTTTTAGGACCACAACTATAAATGTCATGTTTAGGAACACTTTTGACCACCAGATCGTCTTTTCATGATTGTTATTAATCGGATTTCCAATTTTTGTTCTCGAACGTCTTTTTTAAAACTCTTTTTACATTTGAAAACTTCTATGTACTATTCACTCTTTGATTGTGCGCCGTATCCTAATTCCAACAACAGTCTAACCAGTTTGCGGAAATTTGTTAATGCTGCCAGTTCTAACACGATAGCAAACTTGGTGGCTAGCTGTACGCACAGGACGTTGGATTGACATACGGTCACGGACTGAATACGACCGTCGCCAACATCTTGAATGATGGATCCTGTTCTAATTGACACCTGCCAGTCATGGGAGAAACACTTGTCGTTTAGTGCATTACTGAGTGGGCATAGAGGAATTGCATCAAGGGTGGGGTAAGCGAATGGGTGCCTGTGCAAAATGTGATGTAGAGGCGTGGTAACGATAGGGCAAACGGGCACGCGTACAAGCAGAGTGCGAGCTCGTTGATAGTGAAGAGACCGATCAGCCTTGGCTGCCCACCTTGGGTGTCCAGTTAAACCTTGGTCCGGTTGGGGATAATCACAGAACTGAGGTGTGAAAAGATACCACTGGCATAGACTTGAGCGCCTGTATGCGCGCGCACGCCTGATGAACAGATAGACGGATGATGGGAAGAGTGATTGAACGAGTGAATGTGTGAATAAAAGCCAATTGTATGAACCTTGATGGATTGACCAACGTAATGTGTGAACTGGTGTTAGGTTGGCCTATTTTTCCATGCATTATAACTGACAGGTGAGTTAATTCTATTATTACCTCTCTCACCCTCCTTCTCTCTCGTTTTATCTATGTGTCTATACGACATCTAACCATTTTCTCGAAAGATCAGTCGATATGAAGCAGTGGAAAGCAGAGAACTGACCTGGTATTCATCCGTGACCGTTAAGGACAGAGTTTTGACCGTAAGAATTTAACATCATAATTGACAGCACTACGCATCAACGATCTCTCAAAGCTGGCTGTTCCTGGTTGTTACTGGCAGGTGAAATAGCAGTCTATTGTTAACAGAGATGTGAAGTGGCAATAAAGGTGGGGCTAAGACACTAGGTCTATGGGACGATTTACATGGAAGGGGTGTGTGTAACGCCGTAGTGAAAAAAGGTTCAAGTGCAGTCTGCTACACGTTTGGAACATTTTAGCCAACAGATGAGTGATAGGAACACCTAGTGAGCATCATTGTTAGCAACAAAATGTGACCCAGAATATAATAATGCATGGGTAGTCGCCTAGTCTGTTCAGTAAACATGAACTTTTAGCCTGAACCCCAGTAACTTGACTGCAAAATTGTTACTCACCCCAATCCTTTTTTTTACGGAAAAGTGCCATTTGTTCAAATTTACCTAATGAGTTCCTGAAAACGACAAAGTGGAGAAAAAGACTTGTTTTCTGCAATTAATCATCCGGCCAATTACAACAAAATAAAAATGAAAAAAGTGACCAAGGTGAATCAAGAAAACGATCAGCAGAAGTAATGGACGGTATAGTTTTTATCAGTTGCGCCAATATTGCTCCAATCTGTGAGCTTGATTGGTTGTAGGCCACGAGAGGTTAAGCGTTCGCACGAATGTCATCTGAGCGCAGCGGTCGGGGTTATGCAATGGGATACTAGTGGCCTCAGCACCGGTGAACATTCGGAATCTCACCGTTTCTGATCGATTTACCGGCACTCAGTAGACAAGCTGAAAAGTCTCTTTCTCACCGACAGAATGAACAGATTCGGCCAACTAAGCAAAACTGGCGCCTCAAACCGTTTAGTCACACTGTTCAACTTCACGTACTGTATCAGACAATCGCCTTGTAGTACGACCGGGTGCACGATGCTTGAAACAAGCAAACAACAAAAGATGACTTAAATTGCAAAACTACCGCCTGCATCACCCTCTGAATAAAACACACTGGGTAACCATTCTGCATGAACACTGCTCTTAGGAAATCTAGCTCAGCTTGTAAAGTGTTGACAGTGTAGATTTTTAACGCCCTATTATTCTGACATCGCATGAGATCTCACTTTTGATTTACCGGTACAAAACAGCTAAGATGAATATATTGACCATCATCAAGTGTGTTTCTTGTAAACTTTTTGTGAGAACGAAACAACTGCTCTTCCTAACACGGCAACATCCTAAAAAATTATTTGACCATTGTTTTCTTACTCCTTGATGAATTTACTACTTTTGTGGGCTGAGTTAAAAGCTGCCATAACTCTGTTCATGCTACACTCCTCATTGACGGCTAGTCACGACATACCACTTGAAAATACCAACCTCAACCAATTGCCTAAACAAGCCGTTTTTACTCTTTTAGACAAAAAGTGGATTTAGGCACTTATCTAGTTCGGACCGAAAACGAGCTGTATAGGTTCTTACACGCATCTCTTTCCAATCTTGTAAGTGTACTGGCTGAATGTTCACATACTCACAATTAGGAAGACAATTTGGTGCTGTTACATACTTCCCAATACCAGCATTACGTGAATTCCTGTCATTACTGTATCCGACTTAACACAATCTTATTTAACTCAACCTCTTGAACACTGATAACCACAAGTTGGCGATGGAGTCAAGCTTCGGCCATAGGAACTTATGGAATGAGTCGATGATGACATTTTCACAAAGAAGCATTTATTAGATTCTTTAACCTAAGGACAGGTGCAAATACGTTAAAGGCCTGCCATCGATTCCATGGATTCCATGAATTCAAAGACAGATCTACATTACAGTTGCACTCTGTAAGTTGTTGGATTTCACTGATATTGTTTTTAGTGTAAGGATGTGGATCGGCGTTCGGATGTTGGTTGTAAAATGAATATGTATTTCTGACGGACCCTAACTAGAGAGAAGCTCTAACCAGTCCCCATTTTTGAGGGGTCAGACGAAGATTTCTTCATGTGGATTTCATTATGCAAGCTGTGAACAAGTGTTGGAATTAATTTTAATGTGAACTGATGAAGTCTCATTGATGGGTTGACCATGATCCATCTCGTAACCAGCTTTTGTCTCCAGCGGCTGAAATATTAATTTACCTCAGTTTCTGAGGATGCTCATCTTCAGATTAGCATCGTGCTAATGGTTACCTCTGTGTGTGGACTGTTTATGTAGACGGAGTCTTCGGCTTCTCAAACTAAGTTTGTCAGTTTCAACCAGTTTCCAGATTTACTGACCTCATGAGGGCAAACAAGGTCCAATTCTAGCTTGATAAAATTTAAATCGAAAGTTAACACTGAAAACTATTCACATTAATTACATGTAGTTTGCTTACGTGTATGGTAAGCTGTTGTAAACTTTGGATTGTATACGACCGTAAATTTGTCCACTCACAGCGACCGATAACTAGCTCATCTGTGTACCGCCGTATGACTTGTGTATTTTAGAATGCCACATTCGACACCCCTTATCACTCGATTACTGAAAATAGGGCAACAGACCTTTGTATTTCATTTTTACGTAAATGTACAAGCGGAATTATGAACTCTGCCATTAACACTCGAATGTAGCACGCATGTCAGAAAACTCCATCTCATGCATCTTCAAAATGTTTTTCATTCTATAGAACAGGTTACGACATTTTTGGTTGGACGTGGATAGCTCGAATGAGACTCTGGACAATAGACTGAAACGAAACCAATTTCAGTCTGTGAGTACTAAGTGATTCGTGAGTAGCCGTGCTTATTTATGGCCGTAACATAGATGGATACCACCAAGCGTGTCAATGTGTTTAGAGAAAGCGCTTGTATCTCTTATTTATACTAGTCTAAATTTCCCGGTGCTGGCGGTAGCAATAACCGGTATCACAAAATTGTTCTGAACAAACTGGACATATGTCATTACAACTTGTCCTAATGTTAGAACTTTACAATTGCCAACCGAATGTTCAAATAACTGGATTTTCAGAATCGCAGCGGTAGATTGAGGATGTTACCGACCTCTCACGGTTGATGCCAGTGCCTGTTGTCTTCTGTATGTTGTACTATGTTGTATGCTTCACAAGAAATGATTATCCGCTGATTTTCACTTTCGTGTTCTGCCTATCGCCAACCTCCTGGAACCGAAATAGTCTTTCAACAGAGATTCAGATATTCATGAACATTCGCAGTTTCCTCCAATCTGCAGAATCTCTATAAATCTTACGAACCCCGAACTTGTATGTCCGGTACAATCCTATCACGTGGTATTTGCATAGATTACAGGTTACAGATCTACAAGGTCGCATACCTTGTAGAATGAAAGGTTAACTTCCACCGGTTTCGAACACGACGGGAGCTTAAATAATAAAATCCTCTAGTTTCCACTTCGTTCAACGTGATAATCTCTTAAGAATAATCCTTTTTTCAAATAAAATTAGGTGCATTTAGACTCCATGCAGTTAAAAAACACTTCCGCATGCTGCTGAAGTACATTATTTTGCAAGCACTGGAAACAGTTAATCTAATTATATTATGGTACATCTAATTTTAACATAAAAAACCGCACAGTGAAGTCGATACATTTGCCTGTTCAAGGCACAGACCACCACAGGATAGATTCGGGAAGGTGTTTGTACTTTAAAGTACTGCAGTTGAGAACTAACGGAAGTTGGCTGTGAGATTTGTTGAGATTCAATACATATAATAAACGACCAGCTTTGGATCCTGCAAGGTCTTCCCTTGTTGTTGCAGGACAAGACATTATGTTTTCCAGCATTTTGTTCTGTTTCATAATGAGAGCGGAAAAATACTGTTAGTCCCGCCTAACGAGCCACATCGCCAACGACGTTGATGAAAGAACAGAAGCTATTTATTAGCAAATTTTACGTCACTAATCCATATAGTCGAATCAACAGAGTCGTCCAAGTTTTCAGAATAGTATTTCGTCATCTATTTTGTTTGTGCATTAACTTTTATTGTTCTTAAACATAAGTAATAGAAGTAAATCTATGAATGGCTCTGTTTTAAGGATAACTTATGGGTGCAGTGGTTACACAGTGTTGTCGAGAAATGCACTTCCGGTTGTACAGTCCGGGAATTTTTTGCTCAAAATGTTTTGACTAGTGCATCTGTTTAATCAGGCGGGAATACTCGAAGAGCGATTATAAGCGTCTTTCATAAGTTCCAATAAACCAGGAATACTCATTTTCTATGCAAAATCTCATAAATTGTTTCGGATGGAACATTCATATTAGCCACAGTTATGTGCATATCAGAAACAATTATCTGCGTTCACATTGAACGGAAAAACTTCGCAAAGTAAAAGAGATGGCTTATGCTTTTAATCGATGCATTAGCAAACACTTCTTATGTAATCATGCGTGTCACCAAATAACTTCAAATGCTTTCTGTATACAAAAGCAGTTTTTTCAAACAGCATTTTCGTAGTAATCCTTCCTCTGCCTTGTCCAATCCCCTTTTTGATTCACATTCAGTTTTATCCTTTTACAGGGCAACCAGGAGAGGAACTACACATGTCCGTTCAAACACCGCCCTTCAACATTTTATCTTGCGTCCGGTTACACTTCCGTAGGCACTGTACACAACTATCCGGACCAAACGTCACTTTATCCCGCACTACAACGAAATTGTTTCCGTCAGAATTTTGTGCTCAGTCTGTTAAAACTGACTGCTCCGTCTAATCATTGAATGATGCACTTACCGCCTGTTGACGCTCCAGCCATCCCAACCATCAAGTTTTAACCTGGATGGATAGATTGCACTGTTTACGATCCATCGATCTTCTTGATTGTCAGTCGTGTACTTGTGAACATAAATTCTGACATTGTTACGAGGATAATTAAGGTTGACTTATCAACAAATGGTTGGTGTGAATGTAGGTGTTCCAGCTTGGATTTTCAGTTCAAACTGTCTCTATTTATAGAGATTAAAGATAAGCTTACATCATAGTTTTGTAACTTTTATCCTCAAAACCGAACTGTACGCTGACCGATGGCTTCCTTGTACAGGCTACTCGTGAAGCGTTAGTAGGTCGGAAACTTGAACCAACAAATTTCCAGATGTATGTCAAAGTTCCACACTCCTCAGGCGCTGTACTTCCTTCTCTTACAAGTCAAAATCGTTCAGTCATCTGTGAGTTGCCTACAAACTGGCGAGTATGCAGTATAGAGAAGTGTGAGGTGTTTTTGAAAACAGTCGTTCTCACTTACTGATGTCAGAGTGGTATACAACAGTTTCGAGTCAGCTAGATTTCATCAATACCAAGGGAACCGTAGAATTGAACCCATTACCAGCTAGCGAGCGTAAGAGTGGTAGATTCTAGAATGAGCTACTTAACCACAGGGTCACGGTTTCAGTCTATGACAGAAGGAGGCACAGAAGCTTTGAAGAATATCTTTTTGCAAGGCCGGTGACTTTCGCCCTGTGGTCCAGTAAATACTTATCTGGATTGCTAGTTTGCAATTTAATTTTAGGTGAATAGTTCGATTCTACAGTCTAAGTAATGTTACAACGATCCACCGAGGTCGAATTAGTCATTCGTCCCTTCTTTAGTGGTCACTGTTATTGGCCACCTAACTGAAATGATCAAGGTTGTCAGCAGCCCAGCCATTGAATTTTGCACACCGTGGGACGGCCTAAGAAGCTCAAGTGAACAGCGTTCATTCTGGAGCAGAGAAAAAGGTCTATGTAGAAGTTTTGATGGTTTGTTTCAAAAGGTAGTATGCAACTTCACTGTGGTTTCTGTGTGTCCTTAACAACAGACTGTTCTTTTCTGGTCAGGCAGCCTTAATCAAATCTGTGTGCTTGTGAGGCAATCACGTCAACAACTGTCCCAATAAACTCGCGTGAGGGCATGGCCAGATGGCCACATATAAATGTTCACTTTTACTCACTTGCGAATATGGACAAGCATGCCTGATCGCGAAAAGAGAAGACGCTGGAGACATCACGTTTACTGTACCTGAATCAGGTCATTATCGATCTCTAGGCGATCCGCAGTAGCTTGTCCTTTTGTTCTGCCGAAAACATCTGAAAGGCTGGCTATAGGTTTTGCTCAACTAACAGGCTGATTGATTGCAAGACCGATGATTTTCACCAAAACAGCCGACATAAACTTTCATATCAGAGTTATTAGGATCTAAGGTAATATGGTCTTATTTGAGTCATCGGATTCTACAGAAGTGAAAAGAAGTCCACCATCTGCCAACCATCCTCCAAACTACCCAGTTTATCTATGCATACCGTGTGTGAGTTTTTAGGCCTGTAAATTGTATGCGTCGTTGCTGTGTTTGTAAACGGAATAGGCGGATTTTCTAACTGTTCTTTGATCTCATGATGCTACATCATGTTTCTCATTTGCTTTGAATTCATTCAATTCTATACTTAGTCCATCTAAACTGACAAAATGTAGGCACAGAAAACATTCACATCACATGTTTAGAAATTAGTTTTCAAACCAGCTCCAAATGGCTAATATTTGCCTGTGTTCACGACAACTCTCGTAGTTCAATTTCAAACAAATCTAAGACGCATATTGACTAAATAAATTTTCGAACATTCGTGGTCTATTTACCTCGAAAATGGTAACCAACGGCCGACCCTACAGAACGCAAAATCCGGTGGCTCCAAGGGTTGATTGAAAGTTAAAGCTTACGTTGGATTTACACAACAAAAGTAGGCGTTCCAACTTAATTTTTGGAACTGTAATATTTATCTGATTCGAAGTTTCATAGGATAGCAAAAACTGATGGTTTCTTCCAACGGCACACTAGGGAACAACGTGTCTATTTCCACTGAAGCCATGTGTTTGTTAGAAATGTCGAGATTTTCTAACAAGACGGCTAGATGAAAACTGTCTTTCAGGCAGCGTTTGTTCGTAGAATCTCTTACCGGTTTCAGTAATTCCGCTAACCATTTAGCCAGTCTATACTTTGGAGAGTTGAACATAGCCAATATTGATCTTAACGGAATTCCAGAGTTGTACATTTTGAGGAGCCCGTACATCTGAGAAATTTGACTTCTACACGGTTTGAGGTTTTGGAAATTGGTGGTGTCTATAAAATTACCTTCAAGTACCAACTGTAGTTCTTTGTTAACCCGTCTTTTTAAATATGTTTGGTTATCATTCTTCTCGTCCATCACAAATCATAAGTGATCATTGATGACTGAATCAGTGTAGTCCGCACGGTCTATTATTACTGCTCCAGATCCCTAATCAGGATGAGGAAGGACCAGATTTTCGTTGTCGCGTAACCATCGATAAACCTGCATTTTAACTGGTCTGCAGTAAACACCAGTGGAGATGCAACGAAATCTGCTCGAGAACGAATCGTGTCCTGTCCGTATTTTGTCTGCTCTTTTCAAATTTGAGACTAGACATAGTTGTTTCAAAAGTAATGGCCATTGATATGGGTTGTGCATGGAAACAGAGGTCATTGCAAAATTTACGATACCTTATATTTTCTCCAAAATTAACATCGCCCCTATCGTCCAGTCACTATAGCAGCACGATTCTCATATATAGGTTTTTGTCTAAGGTTGGGGTATTGTAGTGAACATGTCTGTGCATTTTGAGTTTGTCAGTGCTGATGTGAAAATTTTAACTAGATTACTGATAAGTAGTCGGGGATTTCGTTAACTTGAAGTTGAACATTGTACACAATTGATCGCAGCTGTCGTGTTCCCATAGACTTTTCAGTCGGCCCCTTTCGAAAAGAAGCACTAGACTCGAGTTTCGCTCTCATTAGAGCTCGTCAGTAATGCATATCATCGCCACTGCCGGGACTTGAACCACGGACACGCTGTTCATGAGACAACCGTGTTTACCATTGTGCCATTGACCTCACGTTAGGCACGACCGAATTGTCATATGTGAACGCTCAACCACTTTCGCTTGTGAGTAGTGATCAGGTTGCCCGATCGTCTCGAAATGGAGACACAGTTACTGTCTTTTAACTCCAATCGATAACCCCGTGATTAGGACTTTCTAGACAGGTCGAAATCTCCGATCTCATTACACCTGCTAGGCGATATTTTAGATTACTGCTGAGTAGCCGGGGATTTGGTGATGTTCAACTTGAAATTTTAACTAGGTGCTATTACAGTTTACTTGCCAATATTTATTAATTACAAGTATTGTGATGGATATAATAGGTTGCGAGACCCAACTGCGGAAATTCAGGACGTTGGTCGGACTTGAAACTAACAGAAACGCCATGCACAAACGTGATAAACTCTTTCCGCTGGGTCAGGCAGCGACCCGAATTTCGTATTTCGAGCTGCTGGCGTTACATCCAGTATTAACTAATAAAGCACTGGTCGTTTTTGACCATGTTGTTTCCATCACTGGCTCGAGTTCAACCGAAGCTTTGAGTTTTCTCAGTTGGATTTCCTCTATATTATTTATTAGCCTGACTCATAAATGGCTAATACTCACTAACCCGAAAATGTCGTTTTTGCTCCAAATGTGGCTACTGACTGTTTCAGTGGTGATATATTTCTTACAAAAGATGATATGAAGTTCTGTTCACTGTTCTCCAATTTCATCACCTAATTATCTGTTAGTTGAGGCCTTGGCGTTGCCTACGCCATACAGCTTTGTAATTTCCGTCTTTTAATCGGAGAACGCTGAGTTGTTGATGCTCCTCCAGTTTACAGAAAACCTACGTGAAACAACGGAGTGCTGGGTTCATAACTCAGATCAGTCACGTCAACCGCAGTTTATGACAGTTCACGCATTTAATAGCTTATAGTGGCGCACGCACTGGCTGCACTTATCTCACGTGACTTTGATAGACTGAAGAACAGAATGTCACCCAAAGAACGAGACAGGCGGTGTTCGTTGTAAGATCAAACAATACGTGTAACACGGTCCAACTGATCAGCGGCATATCATCAAAATTAAACGTGCCTGACTAAACTGAGCCTACAATTCAATGTTTCTAACACTGTCAACGTTGACAGAACAAGGTTAGGTGTAAACTGAACTTGTTAGATGAGCACAAAAGGGGGGTTGCTGCTTAGGTTTTCTCGAAATATGAGACAAAAATTAACGTGACCGATTTTGTTTGAAGTGAACACCACCTATATTTAGTAGGATCCTTTATCTTAGGTATATCCAAAATCTCCTGCAAGTCCTGGACTAACATAGACGAACATAAATTACTTTGTGTGCTATTAATGTATGTATACCGGTGTGACAATAACTACTGTCCTGTTACGATTTAGTCGGACGGAGGCATCTCAGGGTTTAGTCCCCCGGTGCAATCGAATTGCACAAAATGCACTTGATGTGCAATCTCGGGCACTGATTCATTTCAACACCACAACATCACACAACACACTTTATTGTCTAGGCACGGCGGAAGCAAATAATCTCACTAGCACTTTACTAGCCGTATGAAAACGAGAAGGCCATTTAACAGGGGAGCAATTCAGTGGGCGTATATTTCTCAGCGAGACCTCCAGTGAACACATCAACCTAGCCAAAGATCAGCTTACCGAAAGGCACTCAACTGCACGATCTGCTTCCCACAGAAAGTATGGATTTTGTTTAAGAAGCCCTCGAAGACTGGAGGAGTTCACGGTGCCCCGAAGAGTAGCGAGTCACCACGGACAATAAATAAAACATCTGCGAGTACCCTGCAAAAAATTAAACGATAGTGAAGGGAAAATTGCAATCAATTGACGTAAACAAACCAGAGACACCGTGTCTCTACTTCTTATCCCGTCATGTTTGTTTCTGTTATGAAACGGCACTCATTATTGTAGTCTTATACGTGTATGAACGATCGAGTTTGGTAAAACAGTGTTACTCGTAACAGAAGTCGAACAAACGCAGGCAGATTCAATTTGATTTAGTATTCCTACTTGTGTTACTGATTACTCAAGCGGGATATTGCTAGATTACCTGTTAACCGATCAAGGATACAATTTATACGTAACCTCGATATCACAATTTCTTTACCGTCGCACTTCTATGTATTCTGGCATTGACGGATTTTTACACCATGACTGTGACAAGGATGTGCACTACTGACGACCTCTAACAAGAACGAGACTCGAGCCTAGAGCTATTTATCGAACCGGGCCGATAGCAAAGTCCATCAGAATGTGAAAGCTGCGATCACATGTTAACTTTAAATTCAACGAAACCCTGATTACCCATCAGTAAACTAATATGTCTCCTAGCCGGTTTATTGAGATTGAAAAGTTCTACCTGTCTCGGAAATCCTAATCACGGAATTATCGGCTGCAGTTAACAGACAGTAACTGTGTCCCCTACTTGGACAAGCGGCACCCTGATCAACACTCATAAACGAAAAATGATTGAGATCTCAGATACGAAAATTCGGTAGTCACTAGTGTGAAGCTAATGGTGCACTGTTCAACGTGGTTGCCTCATGAAAACGCGGTGTGGATCTGCCCCACTGAACAGCCTTAACATAAATGAAATTAGAGCTAAGCTTATCTTTGTGGTAACCTAGATGTAATATGTCATGTCAGAGTTCACAACTGGGACATTAAACCTAACGACACAATACGACGTGTCTCAGATTCTATTGGAAAATTGCTAGTTTTCAGTCAGTCTTGTAGTGCTCGGTAAATCAGTTTCGTTCTCGGAGGCAGCTTTTATTATCCCCCGTTTAGTTGAAAAGTTATCATGATCGCACAATCCATTTGGAAATAGAGTATTTCTACTTTGTCCATTTAAGCTCATTGATGCATGCTGGGTCCCAACATCACCGATGCATTTCAGACACTGAAAAGGTTACGGAAACTTGTCAAAAGTAAGGCCTTATCGACCGTGGATCAAGGTGGTCACAACACTGAGACAATGGAGCCGAGCGACTTGATCTGAAATGCGCGCACACCCCAAGGCCATTACGGCTGTGGTTACAGCCATGCGCTGAGGCCGTCCGCCAGCGCTACTCGGTTAGGAGGCCTCCTTTTAGGGCAAGTCCTGTGGCTTGGAATCCGGCTTTTGCACGCAGGCCCACGAGTGTGGACGGTCGGTATTAACTGGGTGTTTCAGTCCTGCCTTCACCTATCATAGCAGCCGTCAAACCACTACTCAGATGGTTACCGATCTAGAGTCCGGGACAGGGCCTACACAACCTATCCAGCCGTACGAACGACGACGAAGACCAAAGACTATGCCAATCCGAGTGGACCTCTCATGTGCTGAAAGACGGATGACCAAATTACCAGTGTGTATTCTGTCATGTACGGACCCAACCACGCTCTCGTTGCTCATCGCGTTCTTGTTAGCATGGGACCCGCAAGATTAGTTATCTGGTCTAAGCGCTTTAGCTATGTTCACTCTGTGCTACCGGCTGGTCTGTGCTCTACCATTAAGTAAAAGCCAACCAATCTATGTATCTATCAGTCTGCCCGTGGGCATATTAAGGATGCCACCCGTTCGCTACTGAAACTTCCTAAAATGACATCAGGACATTTTAACCTGGATAAGGTATAATGCTTCTTTTCGAAAGGGCTGATTGAAAAGCCTCTCTGGATGCAAAGGCTGTGTACAAATGTAAGTGATGTTCACATTGGAATATCATGAAATGCCTAACCTAGAGTTTGCATTACTTAAGTCTATGCAGCTGTATAATGATAACTCACGGTCAAGTCACGAACTGACCACATTATTGTCTTCTCTGTGAAGAAATACACTACAAATGAGTTCCAACGAGAGCGACACTTCGTTTCGGTGTTTTTTTCCAGGCGGATACCGGACGAAAGTTTGTATTTCAGTATAAAAGACGCGGTCTGAAATACTAGTCAGTCGAAATTCACAAATGCCTTAGTACTTTTGTTTGATATTTGGACGGTTGCAAATTAATGTTCATTTTATTAGAGCGATCACGCTTTACGTTAAACCTACAGAAGTTCTTATGTAACTGCTACTATAAAGGTAACATGGTAATTAAGTGCAACATTAATTAAGCCTATTGCGTCGGGGCGTAGAGTGCATGACAGATTTCTGATTACAAGGCTGTTTTTGCAACCACGCTGGCTATCTCAACAATCATATCCGTTTGCGCCACAGACAGTCCTTTCGGCAATAGTCTTCTGTCGTTAAGGTGAACTGTTTCGAAACAGATTATTTGCTAAGTGTAGTAAAAAGACTTTGTAAAATAACAGTTAAACTCTTCAGGGTATTATTTGATCTAAATTACCCTGCGGTGGGAGTCGGAATGCTTAATATTTCGATACAGTTGGCTAGCGAATTTGAAACAATTTAGGTTGATCATATGATTTTGTGCGTTGGATAGATGTAGCAGATGACAGTTAAGTGAACAGTCTCGAATTGTCTAACACAACTTTCCTAAATATGACAATTCTTTGCAACTAGGCCTGCTGTGATATCGTGAAGAAAACTGCAGGTGCACTCATCTGAATGAGCGGAAAATCTTTTCATTTATAGACTCATACGTCTGTCAAGAAATCATTGTCGTTTTAATTGCATGGAAAAAACTCAAGTAAACATTTTCACCTATCCCCGTGCATACTTTTGCCAATGTTGAATACTTTCTAAACCCACATTAGGTATTTTGCTGTCAATACTGTCAACTTGGCTCCAATCGCTGTTTACAATCTGTTGTAGAGTATATTTGTCGTCAAACTGTTTCGATTTCTTTGTATACTCTTCTGAACTATCTGGTTATCAAGTGTGATGAAATAATTACTCTCCCCTCTGCTAATGCGTACCATGGAACACTGTTTTGTTACTCGCCATGGAATTGTCAGGTTGACGCCAGCATATCAGAGACAGCAGTCATCACTTAACCAGACCACAATAAAGTCCTTAAACGCCAAATTGGCAAACGTGCACACAAAGACAGTTCTGATCTAATAAGCTTATGAGTTGGTTGAACTGTGTGCTCACAAGACTGGTGTGACAGAATAGAGTTGATATAAACAGATTTTATGACAACATTATCCATCTTTATCTGTCCACCATATATTCCCAGTTCAAAATATAAGGGACACTTGAACAATCTTCTGTAATTAGTTGTTATTAGGCATAGAGAGTAATCGTACTGGTATACCAGTGACAATGAAATTGCCAGATCTCGGGCTCATTTATAAATACTTTCATGCACTGACAGCTGAACGCCATCTTATACTTCCGTTACTGAGAAAAACTACCAGACCGGTTTCAGATACCTAACAAATAGATCATTCTAGTTTACACAGGATATTTTCATAGAAATCAGGTAACGCGAGAAGGCTGTCCTCTTGTTTTATATCTTATAGCCTTATTCGTATCTTACCACGGGAATTATCGATTTATTGTCCTATAAGATTGCTCTATCTGGCTGTACTGTCCATTTTTAAGTTTGTGTGAACTTCTTCAGAGCGATAGTTCAATCTTGGTAAGCTTACCTTAACATAACAGTTCCCTCCGCACCATCCACAAATTGACTATTTAAGATCACCTTACTGTTTGCGGCAATGTAGCTAGGAAAAACATATCGGAATCCCCTTTCTTCTAACCCCTCTCATTCCATCTCCTTTTTTCATTACGCAATAACCACAAGCTGTTATCTGCACGTACGACCTCATAAACCACTTTAGTTCAGTAAGAGTTTGTGCATTCATTGGTTGTTCGCGAATCACCTTTGCTCAAGTTATCTGACAGACTTTTTGTCATATACTATTTGTGTAAACATTTTTACATACCGGTTGCACGTGCGTGTTTGATGTTTACTTACGAAGTGTATAACGCTCCTCGTGAATTAACTTACTGGGAAATCGCTGTAAGACAGTTTTATGTAATGACCTATATCATTCTCTTCTCCTGGAATTAAATGACTTCGCCCAAGTAAGTCTGCAGTTTCTCATTTCAAGCGAATAGCAGAGATCGCTCTCTCAAGTACTCTAACTCTACAGTGGTTTAAACCCAAGACCAAGCAAGTTGAATCAAGCTGCTGTTTTTGGGTCATGGTATTGATTTCATACCATGCATTTGCAGAAATTTTTGGATCTTTCTCTGTAATATCACTTGAACAGTGTTGGCAAGTGGGTATGAAACGCTTGACGATTAATCTCAACATCTGTAGTTTTATCTAATGTTCTCTGCAGTTTACTTTTTCCCTTCAGACAGACAGTTCTCAGAACCTGTATGAATCTTCTATTGTTTAAAATCTAGGGAAGCTCTTCCTCTTGGATTATACTATTGTATCAGAAACCAGCCAGTTGTGTAGAACATTGCAATATGGTGCAGTGAACGTATGTCTTTACTTCAAGACTATCAGCAATGGCCAAGTCACTTGAGAAATCAAATACTAGTGAACAGAGTGGACTATCTGAGTGACACAACAAGCCATTAGACAAGCGGGGACCGTATGACTTCACACACAACGCATGCAGTGGATTCTGGCTACACAGGCATTAGTCATAAGGAAACCCTGATATAACGAATGACAATGGTCATTTGTATAAGTTAATGTTCAACAACAGTGACCATTTAGGACGAATACTGAAGTAACGAGCCATTTGACAAATATATTACAAGTCTGTTTTACCTTGCATCTTTACCTTATTGTTTCCAGCACGCGTATGACTAACTTGTTTGCAGAACCGAAATCAAGTTTGGTCGATTCATCCTATCCGAAGTCACTGGTTCGAGTATCGTAGGTTGAATCCAACATATAGTTTAATACTGCGGTTACTCGATTAATAACGTGAAAACACGTTAGCTTAGTCCACGCATTTTAAGCCGTGAATGAAATGGTAGATAATATTTAGCATTGGATAATTGTGACGAACTGGTATTCACGGTTTGTTTCAGCCACTTGTTATACCTGGCAGTCTAACTTTCCTAAAATAAGAAGCATCACTGGTGCTCACCTTCGTCTTGTTAGTTGCGAAACTCGTTTAAACTGTGAACATCAGTTCACTGGTTTCCTAGTCCGGAGCTTGAGAATAACCTGCCTTTACATCGTCAATGCCAGTCGTGCGCTCGATTACCAAACTACTACGTCTATGTGTCACCGCAACAATCCAACACACGATAGATTATCCTCACAACTACACTAACACAGATGAGAAATGCGGGTCTGGACACTGGTTGTAGCCATTGTGAACACTACAGCGTAGTATATAGTACGTCAACTAATGCAAATAATCAAAACCAATTATATGGTAATTAGAAGGTCACTCAAAATTTGATGTCCTCTTTGAACTTCGATACTTGAATGCAACCGCTAGGAATGGTACTCATAAACACTTCAAGTACTAATTCACTCAAACCATTTTACGCTTACTGAGTGTTCCCATTCAGTTTATCTTCTGACTGATAATATTGACTATTGCCAAATGTACTTTTTGTTAATGGCCTCTACATACATTTCTTTGGTTGGGATTGAGGCCGACAAGCGGCCAGATTATTGTATCAGTTTAGGTGTTCATTAGGTAATGTGTGCTTGTCACAGATGTCTCATTGGAACATCAATTGTTGATTGTTTTATTGGTTCGCAGGCGACCGCATTTGAATAGAAAGTGTCGGAATGTATAAGGGAATACTCAGTTATTTTCGCGGAACAAATTCCCACTTCTTATGTATAATAAAATAACTCGGCATTCACGCTGCCACCTCTTCACGATCGTTTACTGTAGGTGTCCGGCTTTTTTTTGTTTCGCTGTGGTAATAGTTCTTACCATCCGGACCACTCAAGTTAAAAATTTTCCCACTGGACTAGATCAACATGAGCCGTTGATCGGTCCAGGTGATGCGATTTTCAATACACCTATGCGCCCACCACTTGGCCAACTTGGTCAAAGGCGGTGTTGATCAAAACTTGAAGAATTTTGATGCACGTTTTCGTCCTACTAACATTCCATTTTCGTGCACACAATTTTACTGTCACAGTTTTAACTCAATGATGAGCATTTGCCTTTTTGTGGCACAAAGTAATACACGACTTTAACTCACTGATTTATTAAATTTCGTTCACCTGGGTCTCGACAACTAACGGGATTTTTTGGACGTGGTTCACGAACGCAGTCACAAATAAACGAGATGCTCAGCTCTAGGGTATTTTTTTCTGAATAACTATCTACATCCCATCGTTGCTTCGCGTTCGCACGTCTAAAGGGCCCACACTACCAATGCTGGGTCATTTTCCACGATATTTGAAGGTTGCATCCGTACTGATACTTTCGTCCAAAAAACTACTCTAATCAACTAATAACTGATGAATTATCCAGAAGTAATTACAGTTCACTCTGACGTGGTCTCAGCAACTCAATTTCGACGCACTAGCAAGCCCAGAAAGTCACCGCTTTTTAATCACAAAACATTTTGTTTAGATATTGCAGTATACAGCTGCTTGAGTCACGACTGGCTAACCTAAGATAAATTATCATCAAATTTGCAACAGTGGGTTCCACTCAACTTCGCTGTCAGAACAGACTGTGCACGTGGTGTGATACGCTGACATTTTGATTACCCTAACCAATCACGAGCGTAAGACATACAGGTCATATGCAACACATAAATGGCGGTAGACAGAGAGTGGGCACACACGCATTCATGTCACCAGCGTCAAGGTAACCCGATGGGTTGCTTCGACCATCTCCGTACACTTACCGTTGGCTGGTTACTTCGGATCTATGCCAGTCACTCTTTGGATCCAAGTGCATAAAAATGTCTTGAATGGGCTAAGCGGGTTAGGTTGGCGGCCCACTGTCAGAAAATACCTACCATCAAATGGTTGGGTGTTTTAATTTTAATGTGTGTGCGCATTCTCTGATCACACAACCTACTTGTATTATGGGCAAGTCAGCCCTATAACGGTTTGTGGAGAAGGAATCACTTAACTGACAACGATCTAACGTGGTTTCGCGTTAAATTGTTTTTATGTTCGTGCAAACAAGCGCAAGTTTGTGCGGCTAACTGTTCTGGTAGTGGTTTTGGTGCAGAATGGGCTCAGATCTGACAATTTTCAAGCTCTTCTCTCAGCTCCTAAAGGTGGATTTATTCTCTTACGGGAGCTCAACAAAAAGGAATGGACTGTCAAGTTTGTAGCCTATTCAGTCACAATCTAGATGTCTGTAACAGCTTTACAGCGCTGACCATTTTAGATGAGATCCACAAAGACAATGATGGTGAGCACAGTTTTAAACATTCACTGAAGAATTGTTGTGATGCATAAACTGAAACAGTTCATCGGAGGTTTAACTATACAACGATTATGGACAAGGTCTACACTTTGAGACGACGTGAAGGTTAAATGAGTGAGTACCGGTGTGAAACACGAACCTGTTTCTCCCTTGTCTTCTATCATTTTATTATCCGTTGATCCACAGTCAGTGTTGCTTGAGTTTCATTTAAATCAATTGTTGATAGTATTTTAGTATAAGCTGGTTAAGTGATAAACGCCTTATGGAGCCGAAGTGTCTGCAGCGCAGTTCGATCTCCAGTTCAGTTGCTGGCTATTGAGTAGTTAGCTGAGGACAGGGTAAGTGACCATGTAAGCTTTGACTTATTGTCCTAGTGAGACTATAAGATACCACCTGCCAGTTCGGGGACAGCGTGACCACCTAACTCGTTACTTTGCAAACTATCAAACATCAACCTGTGTATTCGTCAAGTATATTTCTGAATCTGTTCATTGGTTGTCATTTCAGCATATATTTGTAATGTTGTGTTGTATACCTCTTACCATATTTCTTATATGTCATTCCATTTAGTACTTTCATGGCAAACCGCAGTCTAGATTATGGCATCACTGGATGTGGCTCAAAGGTGAAAGCCTACCCATGTTGGTCAGCATGAATGGAGTGTCAACATATACACCTTCACAGGTGGTTCGAATTAGACAGAACCATTTTTCAGTGACAGAATTCTTGATATCATATTTTAAATGATTGAATATATCATGTCATTCTTCAGAGAACCGGAACCTTGAGAGCATCTCAAGTCGTTTGTGTCATTCGTGTGACAGCGCTGAATCGTGCATGAAATGTTAAATGCCAAAAGTCACACAGAGTTGGTCTGTGTATATTCGTGTGTGGATTAATGGATGACACACTGTGGACCGATATAGCTGATGTGAACAGTGATAAATGCCAATGTGATAATTAACAGGTATTCTTCCATAACTTCAAAAAGATGTATGTAAGTTCTAGTAGGTCTATCTCCTTTGCATAGTGATTGAGAGGAACATACGACAAAGGCCATGTTTCACTGGTTATGCTAAAAATTACCGCAATCAACTAAACTTCTTCCTTCTATCGGCAACCTTCAAATGGTAACCACAATGCTAATTACAATTACAGCAGTTGGCTTGCACAATTTAGTAGGATCTAAGAACATTCCAAAGCTGATATTAACTGTATCCTCATAGTCTCTTATAGTGGTGTGTAGTGTAGATGCACAAACTGACAATTACTTTACTGTTTCGCCTGAGATAAAGACAACGGCACTAGTAATTTTACACGTGAAAAATCAGATATAACTGAGGCTGGAGTACTGACTTCACTGCATAATGACCAGCTGTCTACTGACGAGGAAAACTACAGTGTACAAAGTGAATGTTTTGTTCAAGATGATGTATTTTCGCTTGTTGTGCGCCACTCCCTCGTGTCAGCGGTCTTTAGAAGCTAACAATGTTGTCACCCAAATACCCACAACTGGAAGCCAGGATCTAACACAGGCCTATGCTTTATGCTGCGAGGTGGATATCTAAAATTATTTAACTACTAAGCGAATATCGCAATAGAACGAATACATCTGTCCGAGAAGAGATGGACGAAAATGCTCAAGTTTTATGAGCATTTTCGTTTTCGAAGGATCAGCCGAACATTAGTCGCGCTACAAAAACATGTTGCGTGGACAATATCCACATTTTAAAGTTTTCTGCCATGTAACTAAAACTCAAGTTTCGTTCAAAGATTATTCTGTTAAACCGTGAGGAAGTGAACAAACGAGGATTCGCAAAAAATGCTGCAAACAGTAAGAACCAAATTAAAGTTAACGGACGGCCTACGGCTAATACTTGCATGGCCAGTAAACTATAATCTGTCACTGAAACAACGTATATGGTCATAAACTTGTGAGTTTTCTTTTGGCCGACCTATGTTGTCAACAGAAAATATGCCTGAGAAGAAGGGTTGCCCACATTTTCAACTTAATCGTGCGGATATGAATTTGCCGCGTCACGAAGTCAGCCAGATTAACTTTCACGGTTGGATCATGAAAGACATTCCGATGAAATTCGGAAACAAGCATAGATGCAAAAAGGGTTACATAATCCGGGGTGAACTTAGTAACTGATGGTAAGCAGTCAGTTGCACAACATTCGCTAACCTATCACCCTGTAGTAATTTGTAAGGAAAGATTTGCATCACACGGTACGGAACGAGGTTTGTCATTTTACTTTTATATCAGTCTGTTTTTGTAATGGCAGTAACGTCACTAGACAAACGCACCTTGGTTAGATCCTTTTAAAGTCACATTGGATATGAGATATAACTGTGGCATCTCAAGAGATTTATAATTGGTTGATTTTGTTGATATACAGAAATGTAAGCGTCCACTGGTCACATCTACTATGTTGTGTTGTCTAATGAAAAAATGTTATCTACCACTTTCATAATTTGAATAAGGCAGCTGTAAATCTGCTTGACCGAATGGATACACGTTCTTTTTAAGAATCAACTTTAGAAATTTAAGATTTCACCAAACTTTAATGGAAGTTAAATGGGGTTATTGGATTGCATGTTTAAAGAGGATCCTGTTTTCTCTGTAAGAGATTTGTGTCATCGTATCTCTTGTATACAGATCACTTTCATGGAGTAAATAGGGTGTACATCCTCTTGTTTGTGTGCTTGGTTTCACTGCAAACATGTTGCTAACTTCACTGATCGGTTCAACTAAAAATTGCGTTGACCGGACCAACCTTATCAGTCGGTCGTAGGCAGCTAGGGTGATGGGCAAACTATGAGATTGTAGCAAAGAATGACGTTGATTAGGAATTGTGTACAATGGTCAGGTAAGCCGAATAGCACCTTGCTGTGGCGCAATAAAACGGTAGTTTTCAGTATCAAAACGATAGTGGTAAATTATCTCACTGCACTTTCACTGATAAAGCAAAAGCTGGGAAGCTCTTCGACGGCGGCTTTTTTTCAGCGAGACCTGTGCTAAAAAAAGCCGGTTGAGCAATGTAGGATTTTACTGAGAGGTATTCCACTTTGTTGTCGACCGCATGCGTAAACGATACAGAAGTTGGTCAAGGGAATTTTCGAAGCGTTCAAAAGTAAGTGAGCTAAAAACGCTTACTGAAGAACGTTTCACAAGCTTTATACTTTTGTTGACAATAAAGGAAATTTTAATATAGATTGAGTTTTGTTTGAAATATGCTTGCCAGTGTAGATTAGACTAGAGGCTCAATCTGTTGAACTGTTCCTACACGCAAATTCTGGAGTTAATTGAATTTCAAAACTGTGGCTGATTACACGAGACCAGGTAAAAACCGAGTTGCTAGCCTCTACGAATAGAGTATTCATGATTAGGAACGGTAGTCCGGCGTCATCATAACCAGGAATATACCAGTGGTTCGTACTGATGCTCTCGAAAGAAACGCCCCGTTAGTTTGAGGAAAAGCTATAGGGAACGGATGGGATTTCATTCACAAAATCTGAACGTAGCGCTTTTTTGAAAACGGCATCCAAATGGGATATCTCTTATGCGATATGCGGATAGTTATCGTTTGACAGCTTCTGAAGTGAATTCTGTAACATTTTACAAGTGGACGTGCCGCTGAAAACCTGTTGGAAAACTTCCGTATGATTAAGTTGGCGTTTACATTACAAGTTGCACACAAAACGCACGCTCCGTGAACAGCTCAACCTGTAAACGGTCTGCTCACGTTCGCTTGACTGGTGAAGACGATGTGAACTAATTTGCTGCCAGTATGTTGAATTGATGTGCGTCTATACGTTGTAAAACGAGTTTGTCGCGCGGCTGTTTGGACCACTGTGAAAGGTCACCAGTGAACGTTATTCTCCCTCACATTATCACGGCTCACAGCACCACGTTCCTCTCGATTGACTTGCAAGCCATATAGCCGAGCAACTGACGTTAATGTCACACCTACATAAAACTACATATTTGTACACACGTCGAGATCAGCATAGGGATTGATTTTTAGAATATACACTATGTATGAAATTCACTTGAGAGACATGTTTATTTGCGAGTAATACTTAGCTCACTGTTTCAAGCAAATCTGACTGGCAGGATGAATCTACTTCTCAGGACCGTAGATGCTTTAAACGAAATACAGCCTCTTTAGCATTTTCAGTTGTGAAGATATCATGCAAAATCTACTAGGTAGATGTCGTTGCCTGTCGATTTACACCGTCAACTCAGCAGTTCAGACAGAAAAACAGATGGCGAGATGATCGCCACCAAGATTTTATCAAAATATATACTGAATGTGGACTTTTGTGTGTCATACAATACTGTAAAACTGTGAAAATCCTTGTCACTTTCTACTGCATAATATCACACCCCTTCAGAAGTCTAAACTATGCGTTTCGTTTTCTCGTTTCGGGCAGAGCCTTAATTTAAATGTATTTATGAATTTTTCAAGGCCAACTATCAAATGATAAACGAGCATGTTTCATCTGTTTTTAATCGATTACCAGTATGTCAAAGCATCTCTGGGTAATACTTTCTCACACACACACACGTGTGTCATGATCTACTTTGTTAAAATATATAGGTCCCGCCAACAACAAAGTGAATCAAAGTTTCCGGTATATGTGGGTACCAGCATACACACACGTTGGCTCCGAACTAGCGGCATATTTACAAAGTGTTTTCAGATGGCAGCTACTGGTATGACGGAATCGGGGTTTTACTTATATGAGTTGGTCGCCATGTTCGGTAAACTGTTAAGCTTAAGAAGCTTGAGGTTCTCAGTTGTTGTATCAGACATTTATAATCATAAAATCAAATGCTGTGTTGATCAAATATGATTGAGTTGTATTGTGGCTGTATGCATAAACCTTGCTGTCATTCACGAAAAAGATCTGTAATACAGATACGTTTCTGTTTTTATTTCGAGACCAAAATTGGACTATTTCCTTGATGAAACGTCATTCCTTTTTTACGGCAAAACCCATAGACATTTATAATATATAACAACTAACATATCCTACCTTTGTATATATATATATATATATATGTACAGTATGACCAGATTAAGGCATAAACCCCGGCCATAATCTAGATCTAAAACAATACAAGAATCACGTTTAATATATGACCCCCGTCTTACTGAGTGAACCTAGAAACCACGCGATACGTCTGAAAGTTTCACTCAGAGACAACATTTGCCAATCCCAACAGATCTAGTGAACTGTTTACTGCTAATGTCCGTCTGGTTAATTTCCATAGAAATCAGTGAAATGTTGAATGTTTGAAACATGAATCAAACCTGAATTTACTGTGCAGTAATCCTCGACTGTTCCGGGCTCTCTATTGGCTCTCGACATTGATTTGCAAGGTTCGGTAACGTAATTAGCTTTGCTTAACAGTAGAAACTGTTACACAAAACAAAATTATTCATCCACTAACCTACGGACGTGTGCTTTTAAGACAAGGTCACACAGTAGAAGATGTGGTTCAGGACGAAACCCATACAGATAACATTGGTGTGGACGTATTAAAATATGAAACTTATATGTCCTGTTCACTCAACACATCCTTCACCCGTTTCCAACAGAATACACCCCTTTAGGTGTTCGACTGCCCGCTGGACACAGCGTTAAGATGTTCAGACGTTTTTCAGCCAGTCAATGGGATTTTTTCAGTGTTTAGTAGTTTGAGCCTGTATATCAATCAAAATTATGAAATCCACTGATGTTTACAATAGTATCACATACTCCTTTGTTTCCAACAGTTTTTAACTGTCGGCTAATCGTCGTCCACGGTATTGTAGTACAGCGACTGTTCCGGAATGTAGACAGAACAATGACATTTTGAAAACCACCATGTCGACGTCACACTTAAGTTGGCACGAAGGACAGACATTCTATCGCAACCAGAAATCTAGTGAACAAAGTGAATCATTTATACCCTCTGGAAAAATGTGGTGAGACGGTTGTAAAACTAAGAAGATCTTTTGCACATTGTTAGGCTCAATCAGTAATCTCAAACTGAACACGACCCGTACGTGATTGCAGCGTTCGCATTCAGGCAAGGTTTTCCGATAGCCCACTTTGAAAGGAAACACTAAACTCAAGTTTCGCTCATGTTAGAGTCCAACAGTAGTGGATTTCTTTGTCCGTGTCGGAGTTTGCACTCTGACCCTCGTGTTCGTAAGACCGGAGTGTTAACCACAAAGCCTGTAACCTCATAATAAGCATGACCGAATAATCAAATCCAAAAGCTCAACCACAACCTCGTATGAATAGTGCTCCGCTTGCCCGATCATTTCGAAGGCAGAATGTACATACTCGTTTTGTTCTACCCGAACGATAGTCGCAGGCAACAATCGTTTGCAATTTTCAGTTACACCAGAAAGGTGTGGGCGCTCAAAAGCAGTCGAATTAGGCCAAAGCGAGATAACATTATAGTAGTCGAGTAAGTGTACTTTCTCGTTCCCCTGCAGGTATATTCAAATGAAAAATATATCGATTTTTAGTGATAACTGTATGCATCCAAATTGGGAGTAAACTGTCTACTCTCCTTACAATCATCCCGTTTCATAGGTTATTGGTCATTTCTTTTGCAAGTGCAGTGTCATTTACGGCGACAGAAAGGACACTTGTTTATTCCAGCGAATGCCTGATGAGGCCAAGCATGCAAGCAAGCAAACATGCAAACTGCCGAACAAAAGATTTGGGGACGTGGACTGCGAAACACAGCAGGTCTTACCATCGACCCGAGCAAATCTATCACTATTTTGTTACTCAACACCAACCCCGGACGTTAAACGAGCAATGAAGACTGGTTGAGCAAATAACGGCAGTCAATGTCGACTGCGTAAAAGATGCTAACTTATATTGGCCGTTTACTTTGATCGTGGCATTCTGGTCTGTTTTCTGCACTTATCTCGTTCAAACGAGGTTGTCATACACAGTGATATATAGGTTCAAGTTATATTTTAGTCAACGGGTGACGAAATGAAATCGAACTGTTAACACTGCACTACTCATTTCATCCGGCCGTCATAAGGTATTAGATAAATAGAACTGTGTTTTACGCAGCTTGCAACCTGAGAAGGAATTTTTCTAAGGTCCTCTGTTTCATGATTGGTCACGGATCAGTTAAGAATGACAAAATCTTTCATTTTACTGTCTACATTTTCCGTGCATCGGTAACACAGGTTCCGGCTAGACTAAACTTTTAGTGTTAAAAGCCTCACTGACATAGCAACCTATCCGATCCTAAGCGTGTTAAATAAGAATGAGTTAGGTGATTAAAATGAAAACATTAGTGTTCGTATTCTTTTTGGTGTCAGAAGTATCTTCTTTAGTGAAAAGCATGTGACATTCCATTGTCCATTTATAAGGTCTACTCGCTGGAGTTGGTAGCTAATTATGTTTGGCATATTCTATGAGATCTCCCATCCGAAGTTTACCGGTTGTCTTTATTCGTTCATTTGTAAGGCACCTCATTTTGACATAGGCTCACCGTTGCCTTGGCTAAGCAGAGTGAAGAGCGATCTGAATCGATCACCACTATGTCACCGTAGTCCAGTGCGATCAAATCATACGTGAAATGTAAACCGGGATTAATCGGTCCAGACTACTGTAGTCTACCGCCACACAGGCCAAACGCAGTCACATAGTTCACTGCAGAAATTGTTGTAAGTATTTTCCTGTAAGTAGTGCAACACGACATAAACGCGTGGCTGCATGGTGAGCTTTTGGATTTCTTGTCGGACTGACTTTCGGAGTTTACAACTGCATGACTCGGAAGTCGTTTGTACAGCTTAGGACAGACGCTTCAGCAACCTTACGTATGTTTTCGGTTAGTTACCGCGTTAGACATCAGTTTTGCTAGTAACCAGTGAAACATAACTTACAATGATAAGTGGTCAATGTTCACAAATTTGTTTTTCAAGCTTTAGGTCTAATCAGAATGACTCTTAATATCGATTGAGTTATTAATATTTATGCTGTATGACCCAGTCTAATCGGACAGTATATAGTATGAGTGGTGTGAAGGAGTGTAATGGATATATTAAGTTTTACCGTTCTACGAATCAATAAGCACGGAATTCAGAGTTAGTACCATGTCATAGTGTAGACCGTCCCAATCGCTCACATCTTAGTCAAGGTACCGGAATTTACAACGCCCGTGGGTCAACAACTCGCCAATGTTCTTCTAAATAGCTTACCGTAGGCGTGAATACCTCTCCATGCCTGGGGTGATGTCTTCGATTCAGGCAGCGTGGAGCAAAACCAGACCAGTCTCATGGCTCTTTAACAAAAGGCCTGGCATTTTTGCGTGCTCGGTGAAGGCATAGTAGATTGACCTGTATTTGAAGTGTTTGGGCAAGAAGACGCAATCTTATGGCGATGTTTAGCTCGGTTGACTGGGCCGCCTTGCAAGGAATAGAATCGGTGTCATTCCCTGCCAAATCTGAGGTATAAGACTTGGTGATAAGTTCTGCCCGATCGACAGTGGGACCAAGCCACACGTGAATGACTCCACGCATGCGTTACACCCATTTACACACACACACACACACACACACACACACAAAGTTTGTGCTACCACGTGGAAGCAACTTGTGGGACATACCGTAAGCGGTGAGGTTTATGTGCACATCTCTCTAACCAGCTACAGGGCTCAGCTGTCGATTCCTTCTGTTACAGTTTTTCCAATGTAAGAAAACACGATGTCCATTATCCTACCGCAGCTTGAAGTAACATCTAATCAAGTTTAGGAGACACCTTTAGAGGCTGGCTGGCTAATTACAATACTTTGTAAGTAGTATCGGTATAACCAAGCATCTAAATAATATCAGAAAGGTATGTAACCAAAGTGTAATGGGAATAACAGATAAATAT
This sequence comes from Paragonimus heterotremus, assembly GCA_013368495.1. NCBI lineage: Eukaryota > Metazoa > Platyhelminthes > Trematoda > Plagiorchiida > Troglotrematidae > Paragonimus > Paragonimus heterotremus. The sequence goes on along the minus strand of LUCH01000899.1, from coordinate 70,634 downwards.
AACAGGTGCATTTACAGCAAGGATTAGGACAAAATACAGAGACATAATCCGTGGGTGTTAGTGGAGTGTTCGGTGGAATCCAATAGATGTCAACGTAAAGATCTACAGGATGGAAATACTGTGTAGTCCACGGAGCACTGTAGCTGTGATTTGTTCACCTGCACACGAGAGATCCAGGTGAGTTGTGTGGTCTCGTTGTCTTGTCAGCTCCGGTGAGGACACTGGGATGAATCACGTGTCATTGGCTAAAGTGCGAGATGTGGTTTGTTGTGTGCTGCTGTGTGTACGTATATGCCTGTGTGCGTGGGTGTGTGCACGTGATATTGACTACAGTGGTGTTGACAAACTGTGAGTCGTTCGCAGTCACTGCGGGTGCATACGCGTAAGGGTCGCTCAGCGGTGGATGTGTGGGCATAACATTCAGGTCAAATGCCACGTAAGTCGGTCCAGACCTATGACCGTGACCACACAATTGTGTGCTACTACACACCCAATTGGGAAAAATCAGGACTTCGGCTGGATTCGAGCCGGTGACAGAAGTAACAAGCGCAGACGTGTCAGATGCTCTACCAGCTGAGCTACGAAGCCAGGAGTCGAGTGTCCTGGATGATCCCCACGAAACCTACTTTTACGTCGAAAATTCTTTCTACCATCCGATATGCAATATGTTTGCAGTTTTCCGGTAGCACAATAACATCCACTTCATTTCACGTGATGAATGAAAAAATACATTTGATGTGATGCGATAACAGGGAGGCCAGTAATCCAGCGCCATACAATGAACAGCATAATTAATCACGAGCGACTAATTTTGATCTGTCAGAAAGTTGTACAGAATGATAGGGTACGTTTGTTGGCGACTAGTGACGACACGAGATCGCAGGGAGTTATAAGTTAAAAAGCTATGGGATAAGTCATGTATGGTAGAAGTCATTTCTTGCCAGACATTTTGTGAAGCTTGTGGAGCAATTAATCATGAAGAGTGAGCTGGTAGGTTACAAAACAGAAAAGTGAACCACCATATTTTCCAATAACAGTTTTAACGTGGGTTGACCATTTTCATTGCATGTAACATATAGTCGTCATCAAGCGTACGCAAACTGAAGGACTTAATCAACCCCTCATACTTATTTCCAAACAAAAATTCACTTAGCATTCACCAATAAGAGATCGGTTAAAGTCCCTTTGGATGCACTAGGTCGTATTCTTTCATATTATCAATAATCTTAGTATCAACTATTATGTTACTGCAACAAAACCTCGTACTTTCCGATCACATAAGAACAATTGATTTGTTCTAAAGGCAGAAAATTTTACCTCGAGAAAGACAGACGAATGTAGCTAAAATCAGTAATGAAGACTGGCAACTGAAAAGTAGAACGTGGAACAATTGTCTATCAGTGTAGGCTGATCGGTATCATATAATGCTCCTGAGCGAACAACAGGTGTTGAACAGACATTGGTACGTCAGGGTGGTGGAAGCTCTTAGAGTATCGATTATGAGAATAACAGAAAATGGTGCAAAAAATAAATCTGCGTTTGTGCTGAACAGATGTTCCTTGAGAACGCTGCCAGTATCATCTGTCTCTCTGTACACATACTCTTAAAACTTGTAGACGTCTACAATCTCTTTAAATAACAGAAGGTCTGCTCGTCTTCCCTATGGTGCAAAGGCACAAATGTGTGAATCAGTCGTTGTAAGCGACACACCAAGGTGGGTTATTCATAGTCGAGGAGGCAGTCTACAACCCGATCCAGTGTATTGTACATGTGATGTCATCAAAACACTCTCTTGATGGAGTCGACCAGTAGCCACCAGTATCCAGTAGCTACGAAAGCTTCAAGTACCTTGTGGTTCTGATCATCGTGGTAAGCCGTTTCTATAGAAAATAATAAGGCTGTTGTATTGGCTGGGGCATAATGGGAAAAACAATCGTCCCCAATATGGATTAGAAGCACCCCTTTTTAACTTGTCTTAGTCAAGTAATTGCATGGAGTTGTTGGATGAGGACAGTGGCCTTTGGAAATATGCCAGCCATATCATATGTAACTGACACTGACTTAGCGCAGGCCAAGTTACCAACCATCTCTTGAACCACTGCACAAGCTGGACGTTTACATCAAACCAATGGCAAATCGTCTGCCTCCAGCCATGGCTACGTCTGTTTGTCTATTGGATTACTGATCGACCAATGATATATCGCCTCAGAGATTGGTTGAAACATGACATAATTCTGATTGGTGGACAGCAAATCAAGACACTTTTATAGGCAGTCACGCGTTCCTCTAGAGTCCAAACCTGAGATTCGCTGTTGTGTTGTCATCTCAAACACTGTTTACATCTAACCACGGGATTTACGCCACACATGCACAGCATGCGAATAAGACATCCACGCGGGTTCCCTATCAATCGACCTGAGGTTCAACCCACATTGCCAGTAGATTCAACGCATATGCATCAAAACCCATCCCCAACAAGTGATGTGCAGACATCATCACAGTTGTTCAACTCGGAAGACTATCTACATTCGGCTCTGAACGACTCGAATGATGAACTGTACTCAACCTATTTAAAACCGGATTTTCTAGATCCTTTGGTTACAAATAAGGTGAGTTTGTAGACAGGCAGGTGCGCATGCGGTAATTGGATACAAGGAAAGTTTGATTTGGATAAATCGTTGTTTCTATTGAACGCGAGTGTTGAAACTGTTTTCGTTTAGGTTATTCTTGTTAACATTTCTGTTAACCCTTGAGATAAGTTAATTATCGTGTCGAAATTCGTAATATCCTGTCCTAATACCAAACCTAAAAATAGTAGGCGGAAGACTGGGTGCACACGTTCGTTGTTCGAGTGACTAATCAAAATTGCTCTAGGTGCCGACAGATTACAAGTGAATATTCGCACATGTATGTACACAAGAGTATATGCAAATGGTATAGAAACCGAATGACAAAGTGTTATTGTTCGACTCAAAGTCCTATCACGCTTCAGTCACTATAGTAACTCGAGGACTTCAAACGACTTATCGTGTGTGTACGTGTGTGTGTGTGTGTATCGGACCAATTGGTATAGACTGACCAAAGTTGACAAATTTAATTACTTGGCTCGATAACTGGGAGTGTGTGCGAACATAATTTTCACAAAATTTTTAACCTGCTTACCACTCATTTCAAGGAAGACGAACAATTTTCTTGGGAAAACTTTTACTTCAGTGTTGCTAAATCTGAAATTACTATGTAATATGCTGATTTACTGATTAAGCTGGAGTGTGCTCTCATATGTTCTTCTGGTTACGTATCAACAATGTCTTCACTTACTTTGTCGACCCATCGGTGCATATGTGCTTCCCTATTAAGCCTATCGTCCAATCGTTGACCATTATAGTTTTTTTGCTAAGAAACCTTATACTCGTTGCCAGGTTTTCGGAGTATCCACCAGGTTATTGTGGAAGTTCCTGAGGAAACCTCAGGTATCTTCACGCATCTTCTGTAGTTCACAGCTTTACCGCTGTCAAAATCTCTTGAAGTAACAACGAAGCTAGACCACTAGTTCTTTTTCACTGGTCATCGTAGCGAAAAATTCATCTCTCGAGATTTGTAACATCTAGTGTGGACTTGTGTGATTGGTATTCGGTTAGTTGTACACGATTTAATATCAAAATTTAATGTCCAAATTCCATGGGTGATTTTAGCTCGTTCACTTCTCTGTCACTAAGCGAAAAGAAGCACTAAACTTGAAGCTCACAGTTATTAAGACTCACCAGTGGTAATACTCAACGTTTACTTTTAATGATTCGGTCATGACCGAGGACAGATTAATTTTCGCTTTCCAGTCAGTACAGTCTGACTAGTACAAATACCTGCACTATCGACGACAGAACTTCAAACTTGCAGTGTTCCGTTCCACATTGAAAACTCAGCTGAACATGAATACTTTTTCAATGATATCTGGGACTCTTTCGATCCAGATGGTGCCAACTTATCATTGCTCGTCCGATAAGTCTACAGTTAGTAATGTGAGTTGCAAGTAAGGTGCAGGAAGACACTACAAATGAGCAAGGCGCTTAGGTTTGTCCTGTCAGTTACTATTTTTGTTGAAGCGCAACTTGTATTTTTGCTTGGTTGCATCTGTAGGTACAGAATTCCAATCCATAATGCTTCTTCGTACCTCTTTCTTCGTTTCTATATTTCTGTGGTTGAACAGTGATGCAAACGACATCATCCTAGTTGGTTTACTCTGAGTTACTATTAATAGTAAATCCGTAAAAATCTGCTGTCTACCCTTAATGCTTGTTTTTGTCGTTCCTTTGTCTTCTGATGTATTTTAACCTCACAGTTTTATCTAGGGTAACAGTCCGGAAGCTGCAGCTTAGCTTATTGGTTATTACTACCTTATTTTTTCGGCAACTTTGACTTTCCCGAACCCTACAAAGGAAAAGGAAATCCAATCATACTCATATAAGGTCGCTAATTTTCGACACCACTTGTGATCGGGGGCTCCAGCAATTGCGCCTATGTGTATTGCGCCAATGTTTATGTATGTCATGAAGATAGAAATCTACAGATAACCTGGCGGCATACCAATCATAGAAGAGAAGACACCCACTAAGTCATAACTTTACCCTACCTAAAGAAACGGTGAATGATCTGTGCCTGATGCATTAAACTAACTCTTGTGCTTCATGGAACACATCAGTCAGTCAGTGATTGCCGTTAAATTCAGATGGCTTCAGTTAACGTCGGAAACATTTAGAAAGATTGCAACGTGTAAGCTAGCAGATGTACCTCATTTGGGATGGCAACATTTTTATTGATGTAAGTTCAAGTAGGAAACGACGTAATCCCTTTTGTTTTCTACGGTGATTTCATAATCGGCTAGTTAACTGAACGACTATTTAGACAATAATGATAGCATTTTGTCTCCAACATATCCCAAGCTGATGATACTCATTCTGAGTGGGCCAACCAGTAGGCACTACACAAGATATGAATACCACAGAGAACGGAGCTCCTTGAAGAATGTAGATTCAGAGAAATCGTGAAGCAACGAGAAAATAACTCGTAATGAGATGGGCTCGGTAAGGATGGACTATAATTCATGTGAATGGATTCTACGGGAGCACAGTAGGGAAATCATGCACCTCATGTCAAAACCATTCAATATTTTACACACTATGTTGATACTTTCATACTGTCCACATTCTGTATGCAACCGCCATAACTAAACGCCATGGTAATTTGTTTTCGACTCACTGATTAACAAAGTAAGTCACGAAAACAGCCGGAATGTGATCATGACCATCCCAATAGGACGCATAAATCTAACTCCTTAGACACGTACACCTGAAGCGCAGATGAAACATAGGCTGAAGAAACGGTTATGTGACGTGAACACTTGTCAGCGTACGTGGTCATGTGGACACCGCGAGACTACTGTGATGATAATACGAGAACAGATGGGAAGTTATTTTGGTGAAAACAAGTTATTTCTTCTTACGCAATGCAGCAAGAACCAACAACTGACGAAGTATACAGGGCAGCGTTTAGCTTTTAAACCATCACATTCAGGCATATAGGTGGTCACTAAATAGTTTAATAGGCCAGGACATACGGAGGGCAGTTTAATGAACGATTCAGTTCCACTTGCAAATAACAAGAAGAGAAAAAAATACAAATTTAACAGTTATATTTGACAGAAGCTTTCGTATTTATACTGACTTTCCAACAAATCACTTCCGAAGAGAAGCAATAAACTTGACTTCGGTTTTCATTGCGCTCGTAAGTAAAAGATATCTTTGCGCGAACTTGGATTGAAACTCCTATCCACGTTCCCAGAAGTTAACCTTGCGTTCCATTACGCTGCTGAGCTCATATTAGGCACCACAGAAGTGCCGTATTTACACATTTATGTGCAACACCATACATAGTCTGTTTAGTTTCCTAGTGGTCAGGACGTAAATCGGATTTCAATCCAGATCGTGGCAAAGAACTGTACTAGTGACATGTTGTAACATGAGTGTGTGTTGACTACGAGACACTTTTCGACAGGGGTTGGCCAGAAAGCACATCAGACTTTGGAAGCTGCGTGCAACTGTAAGTGGTGTTCAGATTACGCTTATCATATCCCTGGCGATAGGTCAGCAAATAAAATGACCTTCATTGTAATTTTGACGTAAACATTGCAGTCGTTTGTTCGTCTTCCTTTTGCCGAGTGGAGTTCTTGTAAGTGAAATGAACACTCGCTGAACGGCCAAATGCGGACCATAAACAGAACATTGCATGTATGCTTCTGGTTGAAGTATCAATATAAGAAATTTCCAGTTTTTCTGAACCGTGAATACACTTATCGTTGTATAAACTGGAGAAATTCCAGTAGGATTTTACTAACTTCAGCTCAACGAATAGCTCTAATCTGAATAGCATTGGTGCATGAAGGTCGTGATTACATGACTTTTAAACTGACACGGAATGCTCCAACAAAAGATCAAGTGTTATGCAAACACTGATGCTTTCACAAAAGTGTCCAAGGGCCAGGTTGAGTGAATTTACCGTTTCAGATAGAATGTGAACTGCCGATTCTTAAGTGAACATGCTAGATATGCCGTCCATCGCAAACATTGTCATCCAGCAATATGATATCACAATATCTTCACTTAACGAGTATGTGGCTCTTTCTCCCGAGGCATGTCGAAACAAGTCACCAAGAGTCAAAGACAAAACGTGAGACTTATGTCTATCTACTTTCTACTAGCAGACCAGAAGCTGAAGAAGTTTTGTAGTTTTATAACGGTCATCAATAAGTCGCTCCGTTAGATACACAAGGAAAATGAGCACTTTATCAGGTGTGACGGCAAAAACACCTGTGAATTACAGGGTAAATGTGGTAAATTTCTCTCTGACTGCAGATATATATATATATACCACAAGCCCGTTGCGAGAATGTTTAAGGTGACATGCGATGTATGTTCAGATGGTAACAACTTTTTCTCGTAAATCCTAGTGATTCCTGCTTGGTACATCGTCACATAGTTTTGCTAATTATAAGCGCTGCAGACCCTAGGTTTTCTCAACATGAAGAAGTTTTGTATCGAAAGAAGCAAAATTAACCGCCTTTTGTTTCATGCAGTGGTACTTGCCAACTTTCTGGTATCTTTTCACAATAGTCTGTCTCCCTCGGGTGTCTCAAATGTGGCCGTATAAGCTCGAGGTTCTGGTAGCATACAAAGCACGTGTCCGACCAAACAAAGGATAGACCGCGTTAAGTACGCATGTGTTTAACTTGTCAAAGACGGATTATCGTTGGGTGGTGACTAAACATAGTCTCACCCATCAAACCGAATACAGCGATAGGTAATTAATAGAGACCATAACTTTCCTGTTTTCAGCTGTACTGATAACGCGTTCGAATGTCCGCCAGCTGCTTTCCCCTGCTAGATGTCAGTTTAGTATATCTTAGCAAGTTTCTATGGCATATCTTGAGAGTAGTCCAAAATAAGCGACTTTTACCAATTCAGCAGGGTAGGCTGTAAACAAAACATTGTACGGGACTGCCAATATTTTGCAAGCGTTTACAGTAACCAACCTCCTTAAGTCACTAACATAACCAGCAGGCAGCAGTAACATGAACATGCTTCGCAATGAAATGATTGAAATGACCTGGACCGAAAAATCACCCTCAGTTTTATGGATATAATCAATGTCCTGAGGTGTACAACGAGAGTTAACTGATCATACTCAAATAGAGCGCCCGTCTCTGTAAACTGATGAAATTCCAGCGAGCCATTCCAGCTTCCACTCCCCACTTTACTGCGCTAGCGTCAACCATATGGCTTAGACCACTTTGTGCAACACTCGGGGAACATCTCGAGTAGTCTTGATGTCCAGTTGAGCTTCAGAAAAGTGACATCGGAGCACGCAAAACTTATATCGAGATATTTTGAAATGGAAAAGGTTGCGATAATCGACTATACTGTCAAATGCACCGTTAGATTAATTGTACCTTTAAACTCTGTCAAGAAGTCTCAAGGCATACAAAAATTCGTAAAAACTTTGACAACTATAGCACTAAAAATGTACAGGGGTAGTTAATGTAGGCTGTCAATGTGCTGGTGTCTGACAGGAAGGGGCACGGCTGTACTCCTCGATCTTCCCTACACTTAATTATAGAGAACCGTTAATCTTCACTAATCGTATAACTGACCTTTGCTGAATACCGTCGGTTCTAGTCTTAATCACATCTTACTCAGGTCCACATATCTGAAAAAATTGTCTGGCTGAGTATTACATCTCGGTCTGTGTTCAGGATTGGAAAAAAACATTACGATTAGTATAGATTTAGTACCAAAATGAGATTTTTCATTTTCTTGCGTAGAAAACAAATTGGTCCACCTCTGCTGACGAATGAAACACTGGTTTTTCTGCGTACAGCAAGGGATATTACCCATCAAAAATATCTGACCTATTTGGCCAGACAATATTTGAGGTAGCTTTTTCTGTAATTAACCGTTGTAACTGAAACCAAATAAGACGAGAGTTGGGAACGACAAACAGGAAGTCCAAAAACTTGGACCAAACAATCGTCTTTTTCGTGGTAGGTATGCCCATGTTGTTGTTTAATCTAGGGATCGGCAAATTTCTTCTGAGCGCTGGGCGAATGAAGAGCCATATCCACATATAGGAAGTTTCTCAACTTTCCATTCTGTTGCCTCCTAACTTCACCAGTAGGGTGCCGCCTGCTCTATAGTCTGCTAAATGCAACATCGTAGTCACGGCCAGTTTACCAGCTCAACGAGAATAATAAGATGATAGCCAAATATTATAAACTAAGCTCAAGTTAAGTACATACCAACGAATCAATAAAATGGTTGGGCATGGTGCAACCTGGCCAGCTTATCAAAATCGGGCTCAATTTTACCCTCGAAAAATCAGTTGCCCTTTTCCAGAAGTTCTGAACGCTCCCTCTTGTCTCAGTAAACACTATCTTCCTTGAGTCCACATAATAATCTTAGGGAATAGCGGCCTTCTAAAACATCAGTTTACAGCTAAAAGTGAAATGAATGTTGATAAAATACTTTAAAAAATATACTGGTTAGACTAATTAAATAATATTCGAAAAGTAAGTTCCAAAATGAAACAAACTATTATAATGCTTGTCATCTGAACTTCTCTCATCATTAGACGATGAACAGAATGTGATCAGATGCAAATCGTCATTTAACTGGACGTTAGCCGTCTTGGTTCTTGAATTTTATTGTTCACGAGCTGTTTTTGAGAAGGGTTGGTGACGCATTCATGTACTGCCGAACATTCATCTAATTTCATTTTGAATTTGTAAACGACATTAATAGATTGCCTGATCGATAGACGGGACGTTTCGTTCTCGGTTCGTCGCAAGACTAGTACAGCTGAGGGGCCCTAGTTTACCGACATACAATGCAATCGCTCACTGCTAAGTCTCCAAAGTTGTGCGTTCTCATCCAAATTCCCGCGAAAGATTCCGCCTTTAAAATCCGACATTATAGGCGCTTTGTAGCCCAGTTGATAGCGAAAGTTATCTTCATCATTCAGAACACCCAGCCTGATTGAGTTGTACATAGTTGAATGAAACGACGATTAGCCGAATAAGCGAACATGCGCGAAGATCACTTGGTCAGTCAACACTTTACGGTAAACAACAGAAACAACTAGGTGAGTGGAAATTCAGTCGGCACAGTACGTCAAAGTTCAACGGCAGTTATGCAATGTACACATCATGTCCACGCTGGGTAAGAGATGGTCCCAAACCCCTGTGTATTTCTGTCCAACCGTGTACTTTGAATTCTTGAGTGATTACCAAATCAGCCAATGAAACAAATTCATTCTAGAGTGTGGTAAACGTATTTGCTAGCCTCAACCAATACTAACACAGCCTTATCACTTTTCTCAAAGTCGTTGTACACTGTACTGTTTCTATTCAAGTCTGCGAATACACTAACCACATTTAACCGCATTGCATCCTGACATTTTTGCTCCTTTCAAAGCGTACTGAACTAACGTCTAACCGCAAGCGAACCAAATACTGAGTTCCCTCTGATCCGCCCACGATTTTCTTCGAATGTGTCAATGACGGCACAAAATATTGCCAATTCCATCTTGTAACAGACTTCCCAAGCTAATTATACAGTGTGCAGGGTTGTTGTAATTTAGTTTATGGTGCTTTTTAATGTTAAACCATAAGTTTGTTTCGTTAGGTGCCTCCCTATTTAACCATGTTTCGCACTAATGGTTTTACGAGGTCTGTTTCCAAATGACTGCAACGTATTCCAACAGTGTCTGAAGCTACGTGTAGAACGAATTCACACATTTCTCGCGAAACTTGATGGGCTTAATTGCCATCCACCATTCAACTGCCTACTGAAGATTTTGTTCATACATTTTGTCGGACATTGTTCATTCGTCGGTTCACTATACGCCATCTCGCCAATTCAAGCGCATCACGAGAAAAGAAACAACTCAGAAATTTTCATAAACAATTAAACTGATAGATCTTATTATCTCTTACTTACTGAGCTAGCCAAATATCTCTTAAACTGACTGAGGGGTATATTAAAGCCTTGTTGAACACAACGTTTTATTCTGATTAACCTCATGTTAATAAGTCACTTTGCAAGACAGAACTTCATGGTAAAGCGCTTCTAGGAGAGACCTCCACTGACAAAACACTAAAAATTTGAGGTATAGAAAATTACTTCTTGATAGGATTTGAATCGAGAATGCGATATTGGATAAGTTCATTTCGTGGCATTTAATTGTGTCCTGAATTTAGTGGTTTTTATTAGAAGAGTTGGTTAACATAGTTGACATCAGGTGGTGAGCGTAGTATCTCACTGAATAGAACGCTGAATCGCCTGAAGAAGTGATTAGTGTCAATGTTTTTGCTTTCTACAGCGAGTTATCATTGACTACTGACTGAATATAACGGCTGATTGGCACGATCTGCAAAATCTCAGTTCAGTTAACTGCAGTTAGAGCGTTGAGCCCTAACAAATACACAAGCACCAGATATTATGCACCAATACAAAATGTGACTCGTATTGATTGTAACATGTACGAGTTTTATGTATGATGAAACAAAGGGTTTTATGAGGAACGGGAAACTGAAAAGCTAGATCAGCTGCAGATAATTCTGAAACACAGTCCCAGGAAGAATCCCCGGGACACGAAACGCTTTCCTCCTGGGTTCGCCTAAGACGTACGGAAGAACCACATAGAAACGATCAAGGATCGTTGAAACGGGTGCAACTCATCATGTAATAAAGCTGTGGGACTGTCTTTTCAAGCGGGAAACCAATTGCCTCACATAGATATGACAGGATGTATCATAACTTAGCACAGAATCGTTTGTGAATCATCTTTGCATGTTACCATGGCAAAGTAATCTTGACTTGTTCAATGGACCTAGGATTCTTGGTTACGAGTAATTCTTAGTTCTCCTTACCTATTTCCGAACAACCTGAAGTTATTCCAACCTGTGTGTAACCTTATTGTTGCTTGGCAACGGAAGCATGATTGCGCAACTCGGACTAATTCGTTGTCGGCTCTGCATCTTCTAATCCTATCCTCCTGAGAGCATAGCAATCGTTTTCTCTGAGATGCGATCTTCTATCATAGTGTAGTGACAAAGAAGTCGTCATGACAAGCAGTGTGCGAGAATAACTCGATGACATACATTCCTTCGGAGATTCTGCAGGGTCTTTTGATGTCACGACTAGTAGTGGAATCAGTAATACCAAACGAACGTTTACTGGGACAACTCTACAAAAGCACCGTTGTCTTTTTTCGAGTAGCTCATTTACATAGACTGACCTCCTTTAGTCTCCAGGTAAAAACAAACCCACATTTACAGTCCACTGAGGTTGTGTGCAGTTAAAGAAAAACACTGGGATTCCAGTAGAAAATCCCCAGTGTACTCAGGATACCTCTGCAGGATACAAAATTATGTGTATGCGTTTACGTGATTGGGTAGGGCTCACCATTTCAAGTGCTTACTGTAGCCATACTAATCATCTTTTGAAAAGGGAACATTGAATGATGTAATACGTAGATGTTAGAGACACACAAGAATGACGAATACACGTAGGATTCACCATCGTAATTTCGATAACTAAGCGATTTCAATCGCTTTATTTATTAAATTTAAAATAGAGTTTAGAACGTCTGAATGGTTCCTAAATTTAGATCTGAGGAGACGCTAGCTAACGGTGAGATGTACCACCCACTGTAGGTCTTCATTGGTTCTATCTAAAATTTTATATAGAGGTCGATCTCTGTTTGGTGTCTAAATTTATCAAGAACGGTTTGCACATGTTTACTCGCAGCTGTGCCTAGTAATACAACGCACTACTGATGAGCAGTAGAAGATTTTGGTTTTCTTATAGATTGAACACCACTTACAATGCATTACCATATTAATTATGAAAAGTTCCAGAACGAGGCATTGCAGTTGTATGTGGTCAGAATTCTGGGAATGAACTGGTCTCTAGTATCCACAGCTGCTGGTGGGTTCTGAAATTTGATTAGTACAATAATTGTGTACTGGTCATATGTTTGATTGAACACTGTATGCTAATGGCTTATTTTAACACAAAGTCCTAGGTCGCAGTTAACATATCTCTGTTTGAAGCTTTTATATGTTGAAGTTTATGGTTCGAATCTGGATTTTTGGATTCACACTTGTGAGGCTGGTCTGTTGACCACTGTTTTGAGTGATGGTCATTGGGCTGGTTCCTGAGCTCCTCAGAAACTCCCAATCGTTATCTCTCATGAGTTTTCTTTACGTTGTTTATAGAATTACTCTGATAAACACTAATAACTGTTCTAACAAATGTACTCGAGGATCGATGTCAGAATAAATTACACACCAAGGCTCACTCACAGTTTTTCTGAACCACCTAAGTTACGTTAGTGAATGCCTTGAAAGCATCACTTATCTTGTTTGAAGTAATATGAGTTCAATCCTTAATCTTCCGACTTTGACAATTCTGTCTGTTTGAGTAAACAGAGAACGAAGTGTGCTTTCGAACCTGAGAGTCACCAGCAATACTGATTAGCGTTCTTGTGATAACACTCATCGGAAGGCACGCAGGCTTCTGATTGGGAGCTTGAATCATGACGATTTTTGTCACTGAACGTTATCAATCTACCTAACAGTGATCAGCTTACGTCAGTACTGTGTTCACCACAGTCATGTGACTCTGTATCTCAGATGCTTTTGAGGAAGGATAAGTTAAAACGATAACACGCTAAGAGCAGGTCAATGACTGTCCAGAGTGCTTACAGACTAACGATTCTCAAAAACAGGTCACAGGAATGAGTAACATTTTTTCATAGGTCCTCTACGTAAGTTTGCTGCTTCGGTTGACTTGTTTAAGCGAGATTTCAAATTAAGACAAAATGGCTTTTTCATATAACTCAAACCGTTCATTGTTTTTACTTACCTCAGGACAACAAATGCCAGCTTACAAACTTCAATTTTAGTAGTCCCCAATCCATTCAACTGTTTCGTCTGGCAGGTGATTGATGTCTGTCAATTATTAGAGGCTAGGACGTCTCGGTACCGCCACAGAGATTGACGGTCGCTTTGTAGATATGCCGTAGACACGCACGTCGTTTGTTGTGCACATGTGCGTATGGGATGCATGTGCGAGTGTATGCGTACAAAGTGCATAGGTGGATCTGAGCAACTAATTGTGTAAATCGGAGAGCGCAATAATACATGCTGATATATATATGTATATATACATATATATATATATATGCTTTGGGTTGTTTCTAGATGAAGGACACCTTGTTGAATTGACTCAACAGCCCCAAACATAGTGGTCGCATGTGAGTGGGTTGTAGCGGCTTCAATCGATTCAGAAGGGCCGATACACTGCGCGTGTGCGTGGGTGCACATCAGATTTCCGAGAAATGGGGTGTAAACTAAACACAAAACTGACAGATTTTCATCATGATCATCAAACCACTGTCGCGCGTTGTCTGCGTCAAGTAAGCATGAACGCATACTCACACACGCATATATATGCATAATGCAGTGAGCTGTCATTTCTTTAACCCATTTCACTACAAATACAAGTGGCGGCACACTTAGCTGACATCTGTTTACTCGACAGTTTATCAGTATAAGAGAGTAGAAATAAACCTTAGTCGTTTCGGATATCACGGAACAACATATAGTCACGTTACGGAGGAACATATACTTGGGTCCTTGATTTTTATTTTATATAGGCTGTTGGTATATTGCCAAAACAATGGGGATTATCACGAATTCATAGAGACCAGAAGGGTACTAACATGCAGTACACTAAGCTTCCGTTCATGTTCGTTGGACCTTGTATATAATACAGCTCTAAGGTGGTTTATGTTATACAGCAACACAACAAACTACTTTACGAAAATCAGGTTAACCCAAAGTGTAAAATATTGGGATATTCTCCTTTCAACACCGTGTGAATTCACCATTCCGTTTTTGCCAATTTCTCTGTACAAGTTTAAAAAGGCAGTTTTCTGGTAAGAAGACGGACTACCAGTTATACCGTTGTCAGCCCGAACTCCGTCACTCAGACTCTTGCTCTGTAAGCAACAAGCGGCTTATGTGTCATTACATCAAACGTCTTGATGTGCTGAACTTGAAAATGACTTAAACTAGATCTGTGTTAAGTGTTGTCAACAACAAAACAATGAGATGTGTTGTTTGCTTATCCGAACAAAATACCGAATATCTAGGAAATCAGAAGTACAGTTGATTAAAAGCATATGGTCGGCGGATTCATCCACGATGATATGGTACTTCATTGATTGGATTTTGATTTTGCACTATAAGTTTGCAGAGGGATGTTAGAAGTGATCCAAAATGCTGGGGCAGTAATAGCATGGCAGACACGAATACATCAACAGTGTGTAGTCACTCAAATTTATGTCACCTCCCAAGAACGTCGACTGGAGTTCCGTAGAGGGAAACGCACTATTATTTTTTGTCGTTTATTCTGAACAATTTATACAATTTCGTTCAAACAAAAGGCGAGTGATGATACCATAAGTTGGCAGCAAGTACATGAGAAGAAACGAATTCCAGCCGAACTGGGTGTCAAGTGCAGGTAGCTACAGGGGAGACGGCATTAAGCAATTGATAAATTCTTCCAGAAGAATAGCGAATGTAAACAGCTCCATAGTCATCGGCTGAAAGTACTTCGCACGATAGGTCGACGGCAGAAAATAGAAAATGGTCACTCCAAATCAACGGTCTTTTACAGCAGTTAAGTTTTACCCAGCAGGACGGGGAACTGATATTTATAGTGAAATATGTACCAGAAAAGTTGTAGTAATCAGTGCTAATTTTCCCACGTAAATGTTCTAGAGTTCTTGAGAGAACCAAGAATGGTCGGTGGCCAAATTCAGTGATTGCATAATTGGGCATTCTCGAACTATTACGATTACCATTATAACCGCAAGGATGAAACATGAGTTTTTTGTTGCTTGCCATGGAATGATCATGCTATGTTTAACCGGTGCTAATGTTAACTTCGTATTAGTGAAACTCTCCAATTACTAATCCTTAATTTAAATGTACAACAGTGAACATTCACCCAATATCTTCTCTTTAATGTTCCTGAGAACGGTTACGGTATAGCTGCCATTGGTTTAACCATTGTTCAGAATATCACATTGCTATGGCTTTGATAAAAAAAAATTGACAAAGCATGGTGAAAATAATAGGTTCTAGCATGAGATTTAAAGTGTGAAGATCTGTCGTTCTCACGAATGTATCACTAACAGATAAAAGAGAATGGTTTTGCAGATCGCCATCACATCAGTAGGTATGAGTGATGCTTGATCGACTACTTAATATAAAATGGTCAAATTTCTTCACCCCATTATTTTTGTAACCGTTTGATAATATTGACAGTATTATGGTAGGTGATGTCACAAGGTTGTATGATGTGAACGTGCCTTGTTGGTTGATGACAACCAGTAAAGCCAAACTGTTCATACTGCCGATTCTTCAGGAGCTTGAGGTTTAAAAAACCTTGTTACAAGTTGATGCACATTTAGGTGAACAATTGTTCTTTCGCTGGAAGGCGCCAAACACTCATGAGTAATCACACGTGGACCATTGTGCTTGTTGTTAAGACGTGGACGTCTGCTAGTGCTGGCTACGAAATTGTCATTAGTAATTAAATAGAATCATCCTAATCGTTTCCCAAAGGATGAGGTCCTTCTACATAGACACACTAGTACGCACATAATAGTCTCATATATGCAGCATTCACCATAGATATCGGTTACGTGGAAAATCTCACGCTGAACCACGGTTCAGAACCAGTCCAGAAGAGACGTTCTTTTGGTTATTCTGCCTCCAAATGACTGTTATGTTACTTCGTGGTAGTGTACAAGCAGGAATATATTATTATCGCACTGTTATTTACTTATAATACTGCTACTTATTATTATAATGATTTAAACCTAATCCAAATTTGCCTGAATTTTTCGTATTTCACATTACTTGTATGACCGAATTTGAGCCATGCAGCTTGGCGACACGGTTGTCACTATCTGACGATGAATCACTGCGTATCGTTCACGAATGAACAGAATATGCACAAAACAGCTATTGTGACATGAAGCTTGGGATGATCTTACAACTAGGTCGCAAAGGCAATTCAGGTATAACAAAGAGACGTTTATCAGACGACTGAAAACAGAAAGGGCTATACAGTGATCAGTGAAAGTAGGATGGAATTCGTTGAGTTGACCGACTGACCCTCAGGGTCACGAAAGCCCCGCCATCCTTTTCTGAACAGAAGCTGCGTAAAATATGTCAGCTTCCGGTTTTGTGCGTACAATATGTGAAAGTTTAAAACCAAGAATTTTAGATCTGAGGGCTGAAGACACATTCCATCTTTACGTTTACTCCACAAGTAGGTAAAAGTTGGCCGGATTATGATATTCGGTTTGTGAAGTAATAACACATGACATCAGGTTATTTTGCTTGATTAATCGAGGTTGATCCCGTGAAACCCCGATGAAAGGCTTGACCACAGTCCAGATATCGGGTAGTCATCCATTTAGTAAGAAATCCATACACCCCTTAATTTAGGCAAGAAGAAATTCTATATGTTTATATAGTGCTTCCTGAAGTGATGGTAGGAGTGAAACGGCAATTGTAAACAGGCACAACTTAGATCGCTGAGGTGATTTTTGTAAGAGAGTAACATCATATTTGCTCGCCTGAGAGTGATTAAGTAGTCGGAATTTAGACACCAAATTCTTCGGGCAGCATGGACGCCGTAACAGACTCTGATTACACAATTACCTTGAGAGCAAGATATAAGCATATAGGTTTTGAACAACACTCTTATAATTAACTTGGGACAACAGACCAATCGCCTATAGAGAAAATATCCCAAACTTTGACAGGAAGATTTTGGAAGGTAATTGAAACACAGTCACAGCAGGCACACTTAAGACGAAGTTACATTTCCCTCTAGAATTGATACTCATTTTCGGAAGGGTTGACTTTATACGTTTCTTGACCTGATTCAGAGTCCGTTACACATTGGTTCATGTGGAGCAGCACTTTACACAAGTGAATCTACTTAGCCAACAGTAATATGCGTTTCTGATCATAATTCACTGTCAAATGGCGGTCAGCTATTCATCATGAACATAATGGGTAATCAGCCGAGTTGGACCAGTTTCCGCAAACACTGTCGGTAACTAAAAAGTACATCTTGTATCGAAACAGTTAAAAGCATTTATTGATCCGATAAAGAATAAGTTGTTAAAGTTTTTCTCAAGTGAGTAATGCTTAATCTGAAGTTCTGTTTGATCGATATCACTCAGTTGTTACCAATGTTCTCGCGCAAGCTCTCAACTGATTTACTTTCACGTTTTCTTCGTTAAATCTGAGCCCTCTGTCACTACGTTTGGTTGATTGACACACAGATTGTTGCCTGTATTTAAATTTTAAGGTGCGATTCACGCGTAGATCTGGTAAATGACAGGCTCTGCCATTGTCATAAATTACTTCATATACTGGATGCTTTTCTCGGTAGTCGGCTTGGATGTGCTCATCATCTGATTACAGCTAGAATCATAAAATGGTTAGCATGTTTATCTACAGTCAGTTGTGGCCACAGTGAGCTTCGTGTCTACAGCTCTCTTCGTTCGAACTGGTGTTATATAACAGGCAGTTTCGTTTGTGAGTGGTTTACTATTCACAGGGTATATTCAAGAACATAAGAGCAAGCCTTAACGCCAGGAAGACGACGGACCAGAAGCGCCTATCGGAATAGTGTATACGCGCTATGGAGGAATTGCCATAAGGACGAATGACAACGTACTGTTACCCAATGTGTGTGAATGCACGTTAGCCGTGCAAAACAGTATTCGTGTTCGCGGTCCCGTGTTTAACATGACCCGTATGGGAGTTCACGTAATAAACGACTTGTAGGCTAAGCGTATTTTGCGGTTGCAAGACTGGGATGAAAGAAAGCTTAGTCTGGGTAGCCATTGCTGCAAATAGTTGTAGGTAGTGTTTGGTTTATAACACTGTTTGTTTTGAAATAAACATTCACAACAGCTTAATGATCGCCCGATCTTTCATAGACTAAGTTAAGAGCCATACTTTGTTCTATAAATCTAGGATTGAATATTGCTGTTAATTTCCCAACAACAAGCAAACAGTTGCAATCACCAGCACTATCAATATCGTGTCTATTATCAGTATGTTTATGATGGTCACCAACTTTTGCCTCTTATCTTCATTGTCAGCATCCTTCTCAACAGATCTTCATCGCCTGTGCGGTCTTTAACACAATCGTAATTTTGACCAATACTTTCATCATCAGTGTGATCGTTCGGTGCCCTAGATGTCTCTATACTTCTCAATTTTTTTCTCATATATGCTGAGTACAGTCGGCCACCATCAATGTAAGCCTGTTTGGTTGAAACCATTCCGCACGTTTTTATCCATTCTTGTCTCATCGATCACTTATGGTAATGTGCAGTCGGATCAATGTTACATATTAGACCGTTTCTAGACAGTGGTTATTTGACGACCTGGGCCAAAACTAATTTAATTTATTTCATGGTTTTCCGCACATTTTCCAGTGTGAATCGGTGTGTCCAAGCCCACTTGCCATGCTCGCCAAAACGTGTCAGAACATCGGACAAATGATGGAAGCCAGCATGAACACTACAAAACCGGCAACACATCAGTCATCTACTATGTCACAACACTGCACTTCTAGTGGAACAAGCATTTTCACGTCGCATAGCACTAACAGTGGTAATAATAGTAATCACTATACGCAACAAGTTTTGTCAGGCAAAGTGTTAAAATCGAAAGTTACAAACACAGTCGATGTAAAGCCTTTCCCATGTAGTAAAAAATCACTGAATGGGCGTCTGAAGTGGATGAGAATGGACACAAATGAAGGTCATTCGGTGAATTCTTCCACAACTGCTCAGCAAGCTGAAGGAGTGTCTTCTACATCATATACAACTGCACAGGAACAGCAATCTGTTTCTGGCGCACGCGGCACTTCTGTTTTGACCTCCAATCACAATCACCCCCACGCGACTACTCCTATAGCTCCAAACGTTAGTTCTGTACACAATCCGACCTGTCCATCGCTGGGTCCAACTCATACGGCTCGAATAACCGCAACTACGACATTCACTTGCCAACCAAATGATAACGGGACCAGTCACACAACGTCCAACGCATTGGCACAACTAGCTCGTTTATCATCTAGCCTCTCGCTACCGGAGCCTTCACGATCTGGTTGTGGCTCAGGTGAAGCAAAAGACAACTTCATTTGGAATAGTCCACTGCGAGTGCAGACAGGCGTGAAACGTGTAAGACGGAATAGCTGTACAGGAACTAGGAATACTGTCTCAAGTCAAAATTCACCAAACACCCCACGAAAGATGTCTAAAAATGCACCACCCACGGCACATCCGTCACCGGAAGATGTAAGTACAGGATATCCGGACGTTTATAATTCCACTGTCTCCCCCATCGCATCCCATACATCTGTGAGTCCCCAACCAGTTACTTCGTTACCTTCCACGAATCAGCAAACAAACGGTAACCCGTGGTTGGCCGTCTTACAATTCATTCAACAAATGGCAAACCATAAAGAAGAACAGGTATGCACTGTGCCTCCAGATACCTTTTCATATAATTTGGCCCGCAGTTTTCTCGACTTATTCTACAACAAATTACTGAATACCTCAAACGTTCCACCGTTTACAACCCATGATCATAATCACGAAATATATAATTCCTGCTCGCCGAAGGATATGTCGGATTCTACAATAAATCATCTTGTTCACAATCTGCCTACTCCGTTCAGTGGTTTTCCCAAGCTCTCAACAAAAATTGAATCACCTCAGTTGGTGCCACAATCATGTCACCTCGGCAACAGATGCTTCGTGTGTGGTTTTCAGTGCACCAATCAGACAGAGCTTTGCCTTCACGTTTACTCACACCTGTTGAGTTGCGATCAGGAGCAAATTTTAAATGTACATTCACAACCAACTCGGCAGCACATTCAGCATGGTCGGTTAGAAACGCAGCCGCCACTACTGAACGGTTCCTACAATGCGGCAGCCCTTTCCTCTTCACTCCCAGCCATGTCAGCATGTGACAGCCTACAGGCGCTCAAACCACCTAGCCCAGCTAGCCGATCTGCGCTCAATTTTTATTTGGCTAACTGGATTACCAAACAGAGAGCACTGACGTCTGTCAGATCTCCCATTGGGTTCACACAACCTGAACCCACTGTCCCCATTGAACAACCTAACACAACATCTGGTTTAGGACCCACTCACGATTTTTCAATATCTAAGTATTTTGAGAACAGTGTATACTCTTACTGGATGAAGGTGTTAAGTTCTTATGGCACAAACGGTTTTGTCACAAAACCACACATCTCATATCCGGTACCTACTGTGAACCCTCCCTGTCCTGTATCGATTACCTCTTCGAATAACACCGTGGTACCCTACCAAACAATTTCGCCATACAACTGGACCAACCCACACCTGACCCTGTTTCCTAAAGTATAGTTGAGGGGACTAGTGACTGTATGGTCATGGACAAGGGCGTGTGTGTATGTATGCCCGATTCTGGTACATACAACCTGATTTATTTAGTTACAGCATATTTTCTCTACTTATCTTCTCACATATATATGTGAAGGCATAAATGATTACGACAGTTTGTGTGATTGAATCCGCGCGATGTATGCGACTCACGAACCACGACTGTCCATCCAAGATGAGCAGCCAACCTACCACTTTTCTGTGATCCGATCTCAGGACTCCTTGCCCATTCAGTGTCTTTGTTACCGTTCACAGCCCCACCCTCATTCCTGATGACACACACCCACATCTGACCTTCCGATGATTCATCAAGCAGCAACGATCGATCGATCGCTTGCTTACTTCCCTTCCTTCGGTTAATCTATCCTGTATCATAATGTGCACACAATACGGTTTGTCGGGTTCTGTTGCCTACTTGTGACAAGTGCAAGATAGTTGTTTCATTTTGAAAATGATTTGGGCTTTCAATAATATACGCGATTGTTTTGATGAGTTCCTGACCTCGTGTGATCTTAAGTGAACTAGACTGTGATGACATCGTCTTGCAAGTATCAGGTACCATTGCACATGGTACTCTGTAAAAACGTTGAAGTGTCGAGAAACTATGTTTTATAGCACAGGAAGAAATAACGTTATGTTCAAGGATGGACGTAGGGAAGACGAGATGTATGAATTGATTGTTTGCGATTGTCATTCGTTGCATAGTCAACAGCAACGATAAGCACAATTGTTTAATCAACCTGCATGGGTGAATGTTTTTGAGAATTATGGATTCGTATGAAGTTTACTGATTGTACATCCATGCAAACATCTGGATCTACGTTTTGGATGGTTTTGAACGTGATGAAAAATCGTTAGATGATTCCAGTTTCGGAATGGAAGCAATAATAAAATTGCGAATGAGCAAAGGATTCAAAAGGAAAATGAGCAGAAATGAGGCCTGATCATACCAACCCACTGTAAGCCTATTTCATCATGTAGCAAGCAATAAGTGTGCAAAAGAAACAGCGGCAGATCGAGCTTAACTACGCTGTTACACAGCTGCTCTAATTGCCAATTTATCAGACGACTCGACTTACCATTTTGAATGTGCGTCATGTCCAAACTTGAGCTAGACTTTTGGGCTAAGCAATGACTTATTGCTTGACGGCTGATGACGATAACGTAGGATCGTGTATGTTGAGATTAATCTCTCTCTGACTTGTTCAGAATCATCTCAGTTTACTCAGCCTACTTGTTAAAGTAGCAAGCAAACAGTGGTAACCCATTTTATGGCCTTATGCTGTAATTCTTTCATAAAAGCAGTGTCAATCACTAAATAAGAACGGAAATTCCGAGTGGTTCGCTGATGTCGTGGATCTGGCTATCATCGCAAAGTAATCTGGAACGGAAAGACCAAACAACTTATTAAGCAATCCAACCACAGAATTGACCTTGTTAACCAATGATGCATAGTTGGGGACAGACTAAGGTAAGTTGAAACATTCCTTATTAACCACCCAGTCATGGTGGCAATGTCCAACTTATTCGTTCTCACGAGACCCTCATTGCAACTACAATAAAGGAAAGGCATCAGTTTACATGTAATATCCTGACCGGGGGCCCGTCTTATGTAGGTCAGCCCTGTATAATCGACCGAACCAGTCTGCAGCTGTTCATTTTTTTCAAACAACGTAACACGTTAACTTATTCGGTATAGAAAGTGAGAATTTAAAAAGCTGTGATATTTCAAGCAAGAATGTAATATGAATCCGAGGTCCTAGATTGAAACCTTGCGGAGTTCCGGCAGTCGCGCGAGACCAACCAGATAATTCACCGTTAACTTTGAGACTGAGGTGGTGATCTTGAAGTTAATCACCGAACTCTCGGAGCAGGAGGTTGTCTATACAGATCACTGTGTTTTTCTTTTGTGAGCGTGTAGTCTAACCTGAATGTTTACTTCAAAACAACGCATGAATCTTCTGACATCTTTGGCCAGTTGAGCATTCATAACTGTATCGTAAAACTCAGGGTCAGAGAACGTAAGTTGAACATGAACGCCAATAACGTCGGAGTCAGTCTTGGGATAGCTATGTTCCCCTTTCAGCAAGGTCTGTCAGAAATCTTCAGAGAGATCGTTGGTCAACGAAGATGAGGACCGTAGGTTGATCATGCTAATCTGACAGGTGAACCAGTGGTTTTAGTGTACAATACGTTACACTGTTTCACAGAAAGTCAAAAGAACCGGAGCATTTCAAGCTTTCATTGTAAATACTTATCCAGCAGCCTGTCGCAGGATGATGACCATAGTGAAGCGCGGTCACACTTGATATGTTTATCCAATTATCTTAGGTAACCTGACCGAACCAACTAACCTCTAATTCAAAGTTGAACAGTCTTACTGAGCCAAAGACCTCTCAAAATATTCTGTTCTGTGAGAAGAGATGCGTCATTCGTTTATCCACATTTTGCAGCAGGTAGTATAGATTGTCCCCGTTGCAAATCCATCGTCGTTAGCTCAGGCGTCAGGGAAGTTACCATTCTGGCTAAAAACGACGCTTTCTCTGCTCGTACTACAACTTACGACTAGTATGAAGACCGCTTCATTTACTCTGTCTGTAAGGGTATTGAAGTGAGTACAGACACCACTCAAGATTTCATTATCACAATGGGTGGACCGCAATTTTGGTTTGCCATATGGCTCATGAATATCTGACCTGCCTAATACATGATATCCTCAGAAGCTGGTGGCGAACTGTCAAGATCGAACGGTAATTAAATAGGTATCGTTGCTAATCGTCTGCCGTCCGCACGGACATCACGCTACAAATTTGGGGTTAGTGGTATGACTTCGGGTATGAGGTAGATGGTGTGAGCGTGATCATAGAAGAGGTCATCATTACGCAAAGTCCATGCAAACAAACTGTGTTTGTTTCGGCAGTGGCTAATATGTACACTTGGGCTAACACAGGCTGACGTAGTAGAACTTTGTGTACAATGTGGAAAGCGTTGTTATTGTGGAATCGGTGAATTGAGTCCACCAGAGATGAAGTTTCTAAACTGGTTATTTTCTTGTTGATCCTGTTGGCAGATCACAGAGAACGCTGTTCATGAGACAACCGATTGGGGCTAACAATAAGTGTAATGTCTTTATTCGAAACGATCGTGTAATTCGCGAATTACTTGCATCGTGTGTGAAAGTTTTGGTAAAGTATTTTGACCGTGCTCAATGAGAAATCAACGGCACAGTGGATGTCTCGTTTACTTTACGGAAACGTGGACCAATCCCGGTCGTAGGATGGATATTCACTATTGATGGACTTTGGCAAAGGTGGACCCGGAACATATCAATTCTTTTTGAAATAAACCTGCCCGGAAGTTCATGCGATTGTGAGAGCTGCGAACAAATATGAGTGAATTTTAGCTGACTCCAATCAAAATCATCAACCATACATCACTTCGTGGATTCATTTGATGAAACGGCTAGGCTGTGTTGCTTCAGTATTTCTTTGTGCGTTATTTGGGGACAAACATTTACTGGCTATGGACATATTAACTTTCGGATACACGTTTTTCACGGTTTCTTTAGTGAACCAGCCTTGCAAACTGACATGCACATTCTCACTGGGGTTGCTTGACTGCCCCAAACATGTCATCTCGGAATGAAAGCTCTGTGAAAAGTAATTTCCTATTGACAGCTGTGATGTACTGGTAGCGTGTTATTGACACGTTCATGTGTCTCACTGTTAAGAATGGATATATGGGCTTTGATATTTCTGGCATCTAGGATAGGCGTTGTTGACAAATCCAACTGCACATTCTTCCTGTCCTGCAATACAACACAGAGAACAGATAAGAAATTATACGATTTTAGCAATAAACCTAAGAAAATTGTCAACTCTGATTGAAGTATTAGTAATCCAATGACAATATTTCTCCAATAGTGCAAGATACACGAAGTCTTTAATTAGTTATGCCATATATTCTGATATACAACGATTACGAGATTTGTATTCAATTCAGTTTTCACTACAGCGGCAGTTCCGTGTCACTTCTTTTACGCACAGCATTGAAAAGAACCATACACAGACCACGTATATTGGATGCTGCGATGATTAAGCCTACAGGCTTTGAAAATGGACATCGGAAAAGAGACGGACACTCCGGTTTCAGTTGAAACGATTAGTGTGTTTGACTCACACATAAGTGATTCATGTATTTCCAGACTGTTTTGAAATTCTGACTGCTGCACACCAAAAAGCGGTCTTAACTGATCTGTTGATTTGTTAACGATTTTCCATCATAAGACATAAAAGTGGAGAAGAATCAACCGAACTTCATAATCAGCTAAACCCGATGGAATTTTGTAAGTCTGAGGGATATTACAATGCTTATACACAGCATTACAACGACATAGAGTGACAGAAGAAACTATATTTAGATAAACTAAGTAAGCGCCTTATTTATGAGACACAATGAGGCTAGTGGAATAGGGAAAATGCGACGTATTCTGAGCGTTGGGGTAATCGGTTGCTCTCCTTGGGACTGCAGACTGCTCATACTTCTAAAGTTGTCCAGTTGACCATGCTGATCATAGGTAGGCACTATAATCAGGTATGTGGGTCGAGATTTCTCTTAAGGTCATTCACTGACGACGTTGCTGAGACGGGATCGGGTGGAGTGTTCCGGATTGGACATATCAAACAATGTAGGACTGTGAACTGCATTTCAGGTGATCTAACTCGTTTCGCGAAATCGATCCGGTATTCTCGGAGACAGTGACTCGGACTAGATATGAGAATGTGATTAGAAGAATGTAACGGTTGTTGTAACATTTGTAGGACACACTCTGATCGTCTTTAGCGCGTCAATGGGAGATGGAGACGGGGATATGACCCCTGGCTATTAATAGTTTGAATCTCATTCTGGTCATCCTTATTTGATGAGGTCAAACAGGGTTTAAACTTATCCCAACAAAAGGTCAGCTGATGCATGAGTACCAAAAGGTATATATATTATTCCAGCCTTCTCGAGGCTATGGGAACAGGGACGATGACATCTGTGATGGTGTTATTCATAACAGAAAACAGTGGGGGAAGCGTTGCACAATTCGGTTAGTAACGACTGAAATGACCGAAGATGACTTGCATTGAATATTCAACATTTATATCTTAGGACACTAGCTTTCACTGCTAATCATGAAAGCACCCAGCAGTACAGTGCAGGCCGTCTGGTTTTGCTGACTACAGCGTGTTATATTTTCCTGTCCATCAATCGGAACGGTACGACTGTAGTCAGTAAGAAGTAACCTGATTGGCAAGACGTTATTAGTCAGCACCTATCAACCAAGAAACAGCTCAATGACCCAAGTACCTGAGGACCGCACTGTGACTGACGCAATGTTTTCATATTCAGTAATCTACCGTCTTGCCCATTACTGTCTGTAAATCTGTTTGTAATCCATGATAAACTGATCGTGCTCATAGATCTCGTTCTTCTACTATGTCGCCGCTAACCTTGGTCTGGAACTAGTTCAGTGTTAGTTGACAGCCATACGAGTTCACACAAGACATTTGATTAGTAATGTTTCGCTTGAATCTCACCACATATTCCAGATTATTACAAACAATATTGTGTATTGTGGGATAGGGTACCACAGTTTAAAATGATTAGATCATGTTTGGAACAGTCAGTCTACTGACAAAAGTTGAATTAACGTGGTGAAACAGGAGCAAATTCAGTGAAGAAAGACACGGATATGGTGTAACCAATTTACAGTAGGTCACATGGGAATTGCACTCGTCGTACAGATCAAAAGAAGACTTAAAATTGTTGTACAGTTAACACAATTGTGCAAAGTAATGAGTAGTAATCGATGAGCACTTATCAGCACTGATCATGGTGGTTATGGCAACCGTAGCGATGAGAAGATGGAAAGTGATGAATGCTAGAACGTCTTAATGACTCTTCAGTGCTAAACACTAACAGAGAGTAGGACTAATGAGTTGGGTGGGGACGGGGGTAGTGCCAAACTCATTCAAATAGAGTAGAACGCACTGGTTCTAAACTGTGAAATTCATGGAGTCCTATGATCAACAAAAAGTTTGGTCTGAGTCAACAAATCTCAACTGCCTTGACGAAAAGCAGGAAGTGTGAATTGGTATAATTCGTGAACCTTAATGTTAGACATAGATATAGATATAGGCCTATACTTATCTGACGATTTACAAAGTCGAACGATTGCATGTACCCAAAATTAATAAAGGGGTTGGCTATATCAAATAATTCCAATGTTCTCTCAAAAACATGTTGTAAATGCGGAATCAAGCTGGTTAGGTGAACTGAAAACTTGTCAAAGGCCAGGCGATCTGATTGAACTGGTGAGATATAAACTGATTACACGTGGCAGGTTTCGACCGTGATTCACGGAGATAATCTATCATCTATTTTTGATGTTGAGTCGCTTGATGACTGTAGTAATGTAGTTTACAATAGCAGTAACACTATGCACTTTCATGTGTGGCGCCGTCGACTTACCAAAATGTGTGCATTAGTTAATTAGTTTCTGTCCAACGGTGCTCTTATGGACTAACAGATAGAGTTGCAAGGATTTTTCTGTCGAGTCCATTAGGGGTAGACACAATTATGGGTCACCCCGAAGTTAAACTTTTACCCAGAATAGAGAAAGAACTTTGCCAGAAGCTACATGTATGATAATTTCGTCGTATCTATTCAGCAAAGCAAGCCACAGATTGTCACTAGCTGTTAACTTATTTGCACAGTAAGTTAACTTTCCCCGAGAAGCCTGAACAAACCATGTAAAGCCTTCGTAGTTTTAGATGTTTGCTTCGAAAATGGGGTGGGTCAATGTTTCAGCTCATGTAATGTACACGTACATTTGTTGATTCCGGCCAGAATCAATGGGAGGTGTGTCCGGAACACTCCAACCGAAACCGGTAGTTGGACGACAAAGGGACAGTTGAGGGATCGAACCACGGAACTGCCGTACCCAATGCATCGACGATACCGTCTGACTACACGTCCACGACCGGCCATTTGCCCAGTGCCAATCTTAACTGATCCCTATACCCATACCCCATTGACCAAACTATCGTACTGTAGGTCCTACACATATATACCCCTGTATTGATTACGTTAATTACTGGCCGAACGTTTCTTACATTATTACACGTAACCAACACGTAACCAACGTAACCAACGTAACCAACGTAACCAACACGTAACCAACACGTAACCAACACTACGAACTTCCCCTTTGAACTCGCTATTTGTTTTGTACCGCCGCATTGAACTGTTTACGTTGCCGTGTTAGTGGTTGATATTTGCTGATGGTTAAATTCCGTGCACAGAGTTCATTTGGTTGTAAGTTGCATAATTTGCTAACCGTTGCCTATTTATGTACAGAACCAGTTTTATCTGAGTAAAACTTCAACATTTCGTCTTGTTGTGCCCTGAATCAAGAGGTTTACAACCGCCCCGATAAACTGCGTATAGCCGTGAATTCTGACAGATTCTACAATATTATCATGATGATGCCTACATTTCAACGGATTGGTCCCACTAATGTATACAAATGAATTCACTGAGCGTCTGTTACAGACACTTTGACTCAGCCCACGGACAGATCAAATGGAAAACAAGCTGAAGCTGGTCGATGATATCCTAGTGCTACTAAATGAACGTTCATGAGAATTTATCCAAAAATTACTCTACCCCAAATCGACAATACTTACTCCCGTTACCGTTAAACACAAAACACTAATCCTACTGTAGAGTGTGAAAGGGAGAACAGATGAGTAATAACCAAACTCTGCGAGAAAACTGAACCCGATTTTGATTTTGTAACCAGTGCAATAACAGAACAATTGGAATGAACCGGACATAAAGTGGAGTGAAAATTTGTTTTTCGAAATCACTGCATACCTAGACTAAAGCAGGTAGTTAACATCGCGGAAGTTGTGTCAATACATCGATGAAACTGCAATGTGCAACAGCTTTGTGTGAAACCAATAGGACGATTGCTGTCGGTTTTCAGTACATTTTCTCACATGTTTTGTAAAACTGGCTATTTCTTCCATATGGTTTCTACCTTCATGTAGACTAGTTTCAACTTTTCTCGTTTCTCTAGTTTTCCTGCAGACTGTATGCTACGATTTCTGATCAGCACAGGCTGACAAACACTGGCTAGCGTTACTTTATTTAAAACTGAACATCACTCACGACTGATAGCAGATTCGCGGTAAGATAGACTTTTCAAACAGCCAATTTAGGAAAGAAGGACTAGAGTAATATTCTGTTAGAGGTTGTCAATAACCTGTCTGTTTCAAGACCGGAATTTGATCACATATCACGCTTTTATGAGATAACCGCATTGACCGTCGCACCACTGGCCTCACGTTAGGCACGATCAAATCTCCATGCGTAAACTCATGATCACATTCGCCTGGAATCATTAATGACAGCACAGTAATAAATTATTGTTCTGGGTCTGCATAATGCTAACTTTCAACAGGCCATTCTGATATTCCTCTTCGTTCAATATACACTAATTTCATTGAGTTACTTGTGTTCTCGTCATCCAGATGACTATCTCCGCATGGCCTGATCAAATTTATCTGGGCATCACTATGGTATCGTACCATATTATTGTGTGCACAGTTATTTCGAGCAATCCTTGTGGTGCAGAAGGAATTTATGGTTTAAATATCTTCTTGACCATGCGTGGGAATTAACAAAATATTGACCGTAGGTTAAAATTCGTTTTATGACCTGTGACGTCCGTACTGATTTCAAAAGCACCACTGACACCCGCTACGGCTCATCCGTTCTGTTCACTTAGTCTAGTTTATGACTTTTTCTCATTCTATCCGCATCTCACTATCCGCATCTCCGAATGCTTGAAATTAACGTTCGTATTTGTTCTCAGATCCGCACGTCATTGCGACTCAGATTCGCGTGCGGCCTAACAACAGTGTCCTTTTGTGAAAGCAGTGTGTTACACAGAGAGTCAACAGATTGATTTCCACACATCAGACATTGGTCAGTAGTTCAAACGCATGTAATCCTGAAATACAAACTCGCTTGATTGAATTTGCACCTGTGGCCAGTCCATGTATGAAAAAGTGCAGGTGCACAGAAAACCTGTAACGTGAATTTTGACCAATATCAGTTCAAGCCAGATCTATCAGTCAGACTGTGAGTGTCCAAATTCGGTGGTGCGATAAGGAGCTGCCTACCAGATGAAGGTTTACATCGAACTGGTGCTGAAAGTTCCTTGTGACTCTTACTCAGTAAGTCTCTTTTTGTATTTAACCAGAACGGGCCGAACGGTTTACGAGTTTAATGTTTGAAACCTGCTTGAGTACAGGGAAGAAGTACCTCATTGTACTTTGAAACTTGAAAACGACAAAGGCTGACGAGCACTTGCAGATTTCTGTAACTTTTGATGAGGGCTTCGAACCGTTACTTCAATTGGACGTAGACTCTCAAGTGGATGTACACCTGTGTGCGCGTTTTCAGCGTGGAGTTCATCGTCGGACATTAGTCTCTGTTAGGTTGTGTTCGGTAGTTACTGAGTACTGGTAACCGAATGTCAGAGACTAAGTGAGTACTTGTGCACGTACGCCATCCCGTAGCCAACATACATAGGCCGACAATTTTTCCTAGACGGGGTTGCTGTATTTCAGCGTTAACATCAATAGCATCTCCACTGTTTCAATTGTGTCATTTTTACCTAGGTCTTCTCCAACCCGTTGCAGGTAGGTAGCGTGGAACGTCAATATCTCGGTAGCGCTGGATTCAAGGTTTTTCCCCACGGCAAACATTCGTATGGTTAGGCGCTCACAACCACACATGAACGTTCAGATAGACACGCAGTTGATGATTAGTTTAAGTGACGCCTAATGATTAATCGATGTGCTGTTTTCCGAGAGTTTGTCACTTGGTGCCAGCATACACATACACACAAACATTGTGTGCTATCTGGACGTATGAACCACCTAGTGCATAGGTCAAGCAGTGACTTATATGACAGCTAGTTCTCTGTAAACGTACAAACACACACACGCGTACACACGTATACGAACGCATAACATGACAAATACCCGTATATGTTAATGAACTCAACTTCTTGTTCTTATCGCCTTCTCCCCAGCGGTCCTCGCCGGGACTAACTACGATTAAGGCTGGTTTAAGTGTGCACATCCGACAAAATAACCGCCGGTCAGTGTAGCGTAGCTGACAGTCTGATCGTGTGTGTGTGTCGGTGCGTGGCAGTGTAAATAGATGTCAAAGTTGAAACCACAATGCGTATTGCACACATCAAAGTAAATCTATAAACAATCCGATTCGTTTGACTGGTCCATAAGGCAAATATGACACTACAAATACAAACCAACACAAGTGACTGACATTATTATGACAATACCAAGTCCAGGTCTTGTGTATTGAGCATTGGATCTCATAAAGTTTTTTTCTTCCAATGTGTAATCGAACCACTCAGAGGCTAATTTGTAGTGACCACGAATCGAAGGAGTAGAGTTCAACAGATATGGTTTGATTACATGCCTTAGCAAAAAGACATCGTCATTGCAGCACCAGACGGCTGCTACTCAGAAAACGCATAAATCCAAGTAGGACGCAACCTAGGTTATAGGAAACCTTATGTTTGATATAATAGTCGTAGACACCCGCAGACCTAGTAAAACCCAAAGTTTTGAAAGCCAACTAACCAGATTGATATTGGAGTCGTGTGCTTTATCTCAATAAAACTCTACAGTGTTTTTTAAAAAAGACCTTCTAAGGTGGACTATGTGCATGCAATGACCACTTCGGTTTGATCCTATGAAGTTTCCATCTAGTTAATGCTTTTTAAAAGGCTTACAACTCTTGTTAGCGGCCATATTCAACTTCTCCCATCCATTTTAACGGATATGTGCAATAATCACGTGCGGTAATTTGGTTCACGCAAACAGTGTTCTGGACTAACTGTAGGACGAGGCAAGTGTCAGATCAAGTTTGGTACTGAAGTGAGCACACACACACGGTCTATTTCGATCATGTCATTGCAAAGCGGAGAGAACCTGATTATTCCAGTTACTCATCAGTATTCCAGTTTAGTCGGCATGAGACCTTCACTGGGAGATACATGAAAACTGGTTGTACTGGAAGTTAGGGCCTGAACAACGCTGAGGTAATTGGATAACACCTCGAGGTCAATCTATACCTTTTTACATATCTGTTTCCATTTTAGACATAAGATTTTCCATTACATGCTGAAGTAGTTCGCTTTGGTGCATTAGAACTTCCCCGTTAGAATCTTTGGTTCGACAGTAAGAAGGCAATTGACCCAGCTAACTGGAAGGGACAACCAGTTTTAATTAGAGCACTTTACAATGGCTATGTTGATCGAGGAAGTGATACGAGTTATTCGAGGGGTGACAGTCGGTTTGCCTAATCAGAACGGGGTTAGCGGTCAAACTGGAGCCCAGATTATCTGACCGCGTCCCTACTAATTAATCAACCTGTGGCTCATGTTGATTCTTTTGACAGGTAAAACGTTGCGAGTGCTCAGGGTTGCTTGTAGAGGTTTGGGGTCGTGATATACTTCAAGCCTCAATGTGACAGTGAGTCAATTCGTGAGAATATTTTCGTTAGTTCTCTTGCATACATGGCTTGCAGACGCAAGTACACTGGCATTAGTCATTAAACACGCAGACGTATTATCGTAACATTCGAAAGGGCTGATGACTGGCACACGATTGTTCTTCTGAACGGAGTCAAGTGCAATACCACTCAAAAGTGGTTACATGCGGATTGCATCAGTTATGAAGCTCAGCCTCGCAAATAACACAGAAGCAAGATTCTGACAGAAACAGGGATCGATATGTTGTTAGAGTGGATTCTCGTAGACCCAACGACTCACCATCATCATCGTAACAACCATGAGCCTGACCAAAAGGTACTGCGGTTCGAGCCACCGCTCACCTCAACAGTGACGTGGAATATCCTAGAAGAAAACGTTACTAAGAAGGTTGAAAATTATTGAAAGAAGACTAAGCGGAAGAACTAGAAATGGTACGGATACAGGTACGCCATTGACTGCGACACATCGCCATCTCGAATAGCGTTTCTAACCAGCGGTTTGAGTGATCACGAGGACCCCATCTACTGCACTTATTGGGATTGCGCTTCAAGGCTGAGTTTGAGAAGGAGTTATCGACTGCAACGATTAGTCGACACTTGGATGGCCGGTGCATAACTGTCTGGAAATTGTATCATGTACCCGTTGGAGTGAACTCCAATGAGCATTTGGAGTTAGGGCGACAGTTTTCTTATCGACAGATAGAGTGTTATGTAGATGAGACGTACTCCAATTTGTTCCGCACGAGGTCAGTGGGACGTTGTTTAAAAGGAACGAGGGCATGTGTCTCTGTAACAAACAGCCGAGACCGTAATCTTCGTTTTATTGGAGCTATGACACCAAGCTCGATAGTAAGCAATACGACGAGGCGGGGAGCATACAACAGCAGTAGTTGCAAGAGATGGCTGCGAACCCTGCTAAAGCTGATAAAGATCAGCACACCCATGTCACACCTTGTGCTGATGTGTGATAACGCACTGTGTCACACTGATCTAGGAGGTGTGTTTGCTGAAAACCTATATAATAGAGGACAACTGTTAAGATGGGCGCCATATTCATCAATGTTGAGTCCGACTGAGAATTTCTGGAACATGATGAAAAAAGAGTTAAAGGGCAACTACAGGTGCATCGCTAGGCAGCAGTAACCGGACATCCTCAGGATGTGCAGAGTCATCAGGAAGTGAGAATACGGGCTCTGGAAAGAG
Organism: Paragonimus heterotremus; assembly: GCA_013368495.1. NCBI lineage: Eukaryota > Metazoa > Platyhelminthes > Trematoda > Plagiorchiida > Troglotrematidae > Paragonimus > Paragonimus heterotremus. Next base: position 36,635 of record LUCH01000899.1, on the reverse strand, counting down.
TAGTCATTTCTACCATGTGCGACGTCAACGGAGACCATTGCGCTAGGTCTGTTGGTCACGCCGAACGATGCTGTATACAGGCGATGAATGGTAAAACGATGAGGTCACAACCGTAAACCCACATCTTCTTAATGAAAGAAGAATGTTTTATTCAGAACAAATACTAAGTGACCTTGTACTTCTTACATTTTGGAAGTTAGTCTTGATTAAACTGTTGCATGGCCTGTGAGTGTGTCTAGATTACGAAAGATTTTTATTTTTCCTTTGAACGATTAGGAACAACCGAGCTATCCGCATACTTTAGGTAACCTAAATTTTACGGTCGCTACTAAAAATGGTAAATGAACTGTTAACATCTCACGATATGTCGTCTTTCTTCAGTAGCTGACCACTCCTTCAACGACACTGCAGCCCAGTCGACAACGAGGATCGTGTACATATACTTAAAGGTGCAGCCAGTCGATTGTCAAAGCCATTTCCCTTTTACTATAGGGTCTGAGCTGGCTAGTCAGTGCACACTGGCCCTGATTAATTGCCCGGACTACCACGATAAGCAGTGCAGTGTAAGTCCTATGCTACCTGAGTGCTGGAAATCACCCTATCCATAATTTTGTCCAAGAGTCTACGGAATATTCCCGTTGTTGTGTATACGCTGACTATTCACTCCCCAAGGTTCATCATGAAAATGTTGGGGTTGTCTTGAGGATACCTTATAAGTAATACAACGCCAATGTTCGTCGGTGGCGTCGGTGGATTCCAACGTGAATTGCGGAGAAAACCTGCTTGGAAAGTCAATCGGCCGGATCATTTGGTGGATTTCATATAACACAGTTGTTTGGACGGATAACTGAGTCCAAATATGAAAACTCCTGAGCTCCGGCAGGGCTCTGTAGCCCAGCTGGTAGAGCGTTTGTAGTGCTTTAGCATGCTGTTTCTTTCGCTAGGTCGAATCCTGACGAAGTCCAGATTCTTCGCAATTGTGTCTCATCTGAAACAACTTAAACATGCCCAAAAAGGAGAAACTATACAAGCTCCAGTGCAATGATGACAAACGACATTATATTGACCACACCGGAAGAAAAGTGTCTATACGAATACATGAACAGGAATTGGCCATCAAAGGGCATAGTCAGTTTTTTTGGGTTTCCACTCAAAAGCATCAAGCTGGATGTATATTTAATCTGAGTACCACTACTACCCTTATTCTAGCAAACATAGAACATACAAGAAGAATTCTTGAAGCTTGGTATTCATTAACCAGTTCAATACTCAAACACACTGAATCAACAATGAAATAACTCGAAAAAAGACAAGGTGACGTAAACATTCTCAGAATCAAATGTCGGCATACCCGGAAACAACTTGAACAGGTCGAACCGGTGTTCAGGGCTAGACAACGAATAACCAATCAAATCCAAAATCGAAGGTAACTTATCTAATGAAAGACCAAATTCCAGATTAAACGTAAGAGCAACAGAAACCGACTATTCAGACTCAAGATCACAATTGCGAAAGCTTGAAGAAATAATCAATCAGGCTCCGGAACAAAGGTTCAAAAGCAACAAGAAGTAAGCAGTCGTAATCGAATTGAAAAAGTCAACTCAGTATTGTGTGTGTGTGCGCAAGAATCCATCAAACTCCACTAACCCCCGAACTCTAACCTGTGTATTCAAACGCTGATGATGTCGCCACTTTGGGTGATGTAAAGCTTGTAATCTAAATATGAGGCTCGCAGAACAACTGAGTTTCCAACTCATCAAACCGAAATACGAACACCACCAACACTCATCCTAACAATCTGAAATTCCACGTTATTAAACATACCATCGTATCCTGTAAGGTCACACCTGAGGTTGACATGACGGCGATCTCAATCGACGATTACTAAACATAACCAATTAAGTACTGTGCCGTATTGTTGAAGATTGAAAATTGATAGGTCGTTTCAAATATGCGCAGTACGAAAGTGAGAATAAAGACATATAGATGAACATATGTTTTTCGATAATTCATCTTCAGGCTGGTACAATTATGTAGGGAGTTAACAGAGTTAGATCGAGATATCGATCAGATTTATTACAGAGAAACTAAGTCTCTGGTCAGTCAGTTGGCGAAGGCCTGATTGGTCGGTTACATCACGATTGTCCATTGGTTTGACGGCGCAGGTTGGCCATCGATCCGATGGATTTGTTGTCATGGTAGGTGCAGCGCCTGAACAAACAATTTTTGATGACATGGTACCGGGTCAAGCAGCCTGATCCCAATAGCCACGGCAGTACGAAGTGCTCTAATTCGACCCGCTTTTGATGGGTTACATGACACGCGATATACCACTTTCAAGGCTTGATCAATTTTCACCTGGTGTACGCTTTCAACCAGATGAGCGAGAACAGCACTGTTGACGTATCGTGATTCTCCTTAACCCAGCCACCGTGAATGGTGTTCTGGAATTCGTTTTGAATATTGTCTTGACGTTCCACTGATATAACCTTCTCCATAGGAACAAGTGAATGAGTAGATACACATAGGTGAGTTCTGAACTGTCAGTCTATGTTTATTATAAAACCTAAGACTTGGGGATGTGGAAGAGTGAATACGGAGTTCAGCTGTAGTAAAAGTCCTGTTAATTGTCTGGTTGAGTCTATTTGTCAGCCATTCTGCGGCACTTAAGTATGGGACTACGACAGCTGCGATCAATCGTGGGTGATGTTCAGACTCTAAAAAAAGAAGAATAACCAGAACGACTGCATGCCCAATGTGTGGCGTAATTGTAACCAGCTTAACCCACGCGTGACTCTTGAATCTAAGATAAGAGCTACAGATAGCAGACAACTATACAGCTATAAACATAACAACATGGAGCTGCTTGTGTTGGGGCAAATAAAAGCTGACATTTTGCTAAGTTCGAACAAAATGATTAAATCTCTTTCTATGGTTGAGTCCAAACACTCCAGTGCGCGCCGTGTGAACGCACACTCCCGCGGAATGGATGGTCAAATCACAGACATTCTCAAAACATTAAGGCAGTTTCGTAGTTGCATGACGTGAGCGCTGGACTTCTTGAACTACATTACCATAAAATCGATAAATCCTCACAGTCTTTTGGACGACATTTGTTCAGTTAGGTTTTCCGCTGACCGATCTTAAAATCACAGTTAACACTGACATTATGAATCAACAAGCTATGATAACAAAACTGTCAAAACTGCGAACTCGGATGGTGGTCTTGCATTACAGTACACACAAAGGTGTACTTAGTTTATGGATCTGACAAGATTTTCAGCTTGTTTCTCTTGGTTTGCTTGAAAGGAAACATTTTACCAGAAAATAATGAACATAGTTGCATATAAGATCAAGTAGTAACCGACCAGCTGTGTAGAAGGAATGTCCCACGCACTCGGTTCTTTTTAGTTGACGGCCATTGGTCAAATGTTCGTTCGTCGACGGTGAGTACGTCTTGTTTTTGCTTTTTTGTTTGTTTATCGGTAGTGATCTGTCAACTAACGTTCGTCAATGACTTCCTGTTAACGTAACAGCACCTAATGCTCTGTTCCTCTTCCAACTCAAAACAATATCCTAGAGCTCAGCAGGTTAACCGCTTTGGTCCCGAAACGTAGTGACGAACAGGAATGTGGTCAAAACAGTGCGTTGCAATTTCTTCTCAGGAAGTTGTATGGTAGTGCACACAAGCCAGTAATTCAGTGGTAGCACAGGCGTTCCTGCAATCCAAAGTGAGGATGGTTTGCTATTCGACCAATTAGAAGCAGTAGCTTGGCCTCGCTGATCGCCCTCAGGTGGAGGGGCGTACAGTTCTCATTCGGTCCATGTTTGCGTAGGAATGTTACCCGCTTCTATCTATTCCTTTCTCAAATTAGACAAATGGGAACGAAGAATCAAACAGATAAACGTGGAACATATTTAATACATCAATCCTTGCATACCCATGAATTGCGCATACTAAGGAAGTGCTGCAGATATTGATCAGGGAAGCAGGTATCTACTGAACAGGGCAAGTGAAAGCATCATTTCAGCAACCAGCCAACAACACATGTGAAACAGTTCTCCTGAGGTGAAGGTCAGCCGGTGGAAACCACGCTACATGAGAGTGTATTTGTGAGCTGTGGACGAGAGCAGAGAGACAGCAGAAAGTTCAGGCAAAACTGTAGCAACATAGCATGAACACATTTAAGAATTTAAAAAAGTCCATTCCCTTCAGAAGTTTGAACAAAACAGTGAGAAAACGAAAACTGGTACATACAAGCATTTCGTATTCACTCATCAGTATCAAATTTACAATAACATGAAACGGTGTTTTTTATATCGAACGGATAAGGAGTATGGTGGATGGTCAATCGGCGGGTTAGGAAAGGTCACTAAGTCCATGGAAGAGTCAAGTTTACGAGCAATTTTTTCTGAACACACAGGGTCGGATTCAGTCGATTGATTGCGACAGCTTCAGCAAACCGCAAGAATCCTAGATTCGAGTGACGTACTAGGATTGTGAATGCACAAACTTGGTCGATAACATGGCCAGTGATCAGGATGTGTCTTGCGACTGCGGGAACTGGTTGTTTGCATGTTTTAACAATATTGCCGTTCCTCGGTAATACAGAGTTCTGCACCCATTGAGACAAATGTCCCTTCACTCTAGAGATCAAGCACATCTCGGTTCTGTCCATGTAACTTTCTTTGCAGTTACATGTGAATTGTTAGACACACTGTGAGGTGGCAACGAACATTGAACGCAGCGGAACACTGAGTACTAGCTTGTACCCAGAAGCTGCCTGTCCCTCCAATCAGAGGAGATCAGAGAAGAGACACATTTACTCTCTGTTAACTCCAATCGATGACCCCTCGACTAGGACTTCTCCTCAAGTTGAAATCACAGAAATCATTGACTTTTTAAGCGGTATTTGATTACAAATGAGTAGTAGGGGATTTCGATTTTCATATAGGTTGAACATCACCCCCAATTGATTGCAGCTGTCGCATTCCCATAGACTTTCCAGTCGGCCCTTTCGAACAGTAGAAGCACTAGACTGGAGATTCGCTCTCATTAGAGCTCGTCAGTAGTGCCTCTAATCGCCACTGTCGGGACTTTAACCACGGGCATGCTGTTCATGAGGCAACTAACGAGGTCTAATGAGAGCGAAACTCGAGTCTAGTGCTTCTTTTCTAAAGCGGTCGACTGGAAAATCTATGGGAATACGACAGCTGCGATCAATTGGGGGTGATGTTTGATCTATATGGAAATCAAAATCCCCTACTACTCATCAATAATCAAATACCGCTCAGCAAGTCATTTAAACATTTATTGAAATGTTGGGCTACTGAACCGAGCTGTCACAGATCTCTCGTGGATTTTTCAAAATCGACATCTACCGAGATTTTGTCGACTAGTTCCTTGGCTTGTCTTAAGGGTGCAAGATCGGTTACAGTGCCATTGACATCGATTTTGTCTGTCGTCACGTTCTGAAAGGGTGTTGCTTAAGCTATCAACCCCAGTATACCCTTATTGTAGATCTCATCAAAGAACTCATTTCCCTGATCCTGGAGCTGAATATCTATTGATCTAGGTATGTTCATGCTTATGTGAGCGTGAACACCTGATTGCTGTGAGGTAAACTGACACCTGATTAGTTTATCCTTGCCATGGTTGCAATGTATATTTTCATCCCAGCCTCAATCGTGTTTATATTGCGTTTAGTTTTCATACTCTCAGTAGAGAGTAATTACCGTAGAAACAGTCCTTATCTTAAACATTTCACGGAGGATATGCGGCCAAATAATAAACAGTACGAAGCTAAACTTTCGAATGTGGACTACCTTGTGTCGTTTGCACATGACACACAAGAAGTTCAGCCAGTAATCACTACTTCGGCTCCAAAATTCCGCTCAAACACTTCAGCAACTATAATGACCGATAGGGCCTCAAATGTTGGAGCACATTCAAGAGGAGTACCACCTAGAAAAATGCCTGAAGATATACGGAGCGTTAGATTCGATGCCTCGAAAACAAGTGAACAGTGAACAATGGGACTGCTTGTGCGTTTATATTTTCCTCATAATCTCTCTCGTAAATTGTGCGCGATAGTCATACTTGAAATCGAAAAGGAGAATATGATGCATTGTGCTTCACGAGATCGCTCGCTGTGGAAAATATCGCATGATAATTGAAAATTTTGTTCATCTTATGCCAGTCAACTACATATTATACGCATACTTCTGCTGTTTAACGTGCATCTTCGTTTGTGAGTAGTATAGCACGACTCGTGCGCGCGGAAACCCAGAGCAGATCTCAACGTTAGGAAGACCGCAGCCCGAAAGCGACTAGTGGAAACTGTATATACACTACACATGACCTGTCGCCAAACAGAGTGTGGCTACACTGGTGGCAAGGATGTGAATACACCGCAGCTATGCGTTTGTTATTCTGCATCTTCACAGGCGTGTAAGGGAAGTTTTACAATAAACAACTTCCCAGACCAAACGTCTTTTGCGATCAAAACGTTTCCAAGAAGTATATGGCTCCCAAGGTAAAGAAAAACTACTTTTGCGAAACTCAGGCTGTGCGCTTTTCGGAGCGGCATGAGGGTGAATGTTGGTCTGCGTATAGTGAATTGAAAGGAAGTTTGAGGACAGCGTGTACATGAGACACACCACAGCTGCATAATTTCACAAAACGTAACACGTTGCTTTCATCAAAGGTATATAGTATGATTGTAATTTGACGGGCTGAACGAATAATCGTTTCAAACAAGTAGTTAAACACGATTAAAATGGTTTTCTAATCGTGTTGATGAATTGTTTGAATTTAGACATCAAGTCTTCACAGTTCCCTTAATTCTAAACTGTGATTTATGCTAATTTATAATTTGGTACGTTGAGTGTATCGATTAACTTTAAGTAGGTCGCCGTTTTCCATAGTTGAGCTCGCTTAAAAACTAGCCGCTTATAAACTATTTGAATAATCATACAGTTAATTATCAATATCATGCGCGACTGTTCTTCATTCAGATGCCCGGATGATATGTGTCTGTATTCCATTGAAGTTGCAATCGTTCTTGCATCCATCGCAAGTTGAAATAAATTTTCTGAGCAACTGGGCCTACCTGTTCGACAACGACCAATTAATTTTAATCAGTTAGGCGACTGGCTAAGATAGCGTTTGCTTTGTTTCGTCTGATGCTGTCCACTCCTTCACATAATCGTTCGATGGAACCTCATTAGACATTCGGTGCTCGACTCAAGCAATTTGCTTGAGTTAATCCGATTTTCGAGTTCATATTGTTCCTTACACAACTGGGCAGTCAGTACACTATAAAGGTTGTGGTTAAACCCGAGCCAATTTCAGTGGTGATTTGTGTGATGACCACCTGTCCAGCTAGCAACATTCACCATTGGGGTTTTGTCATCAAGGGAAGAATCTGACCGAGAGTGCCCTATGTCATCCCGACCCAGCAGCAGCAAAAAGGACTGCTGGTTATATGAAGTAAGAACATTCAGTTCGGGCAGTGTGATAAGCAGATAATGAAACACGAAATGAACTACAAAATGGTACAGTTACGATTCCTTTTTAATGTTCTTTTATAGTTTAAGTATGTTCTAATTATTCACTTTGAGTTACAGCAGATGTGCATAACATCACAAAAAGTTTGGCAGGTGTTCCTTGTCTACACATTTGCTGGGATTTTGAACACACAAATTCTTGGCTAAATTTCACTGTTAAACATACAATCTTAGGAATTAAGTAAGATAATTAGCATTCAGACCTATTATACGGCACTGTGCATGCTCACCGGTTTCATGGGAGTTTACGAAACGTTGACTCACGACAACTGAATGACCGTTCTCATTAAACCACTGCCTTATTTCAACCTTTATAATGGGGTTTATCAATGAAGTATGCGTGACTGACCAAATATTCGACAGTCGCTGTGATCTTACCGCATCCTCCATCAGCCGAGTTATGGGCTAATCCAGGCGGTTGCCGACAGTACTGTTACTAGTAAGCCCTAGATCGCGTAATCTACGTCGACAGCCAACCTGTCTATCTATGTGTTGAGCACGTGTTGTTGTCATGGTAGTCGAACGATATTGACACCTGTCTATTAGTAGAATGACCCGTAGGAGCCGATGCTGGTACAGGCACACGTACACATCTTTGTATGGCACATACTTACAAGTGGCACGGAAGAGTGAACGGAAGGGAAGTGTGTGCACAAAGTGGTCACTGACCCCTGTCTGTGCATTTCCCTACATGATTGATGGTCAGTGAAAGTAGGATGGATTGGTTTGTCTCAGTATAGACTCTCCTTTCTACGCATAAAAGGAAATACAAACTTTTCTACACAAGTTATAGTTTCCATGTTTCAATTATACCACCGGCAGTGAAAACTTGCATTTGTGTGTTTGTACGTATGCGTGTGTGACCTCAAGTATGCTTTGAAACTTCTCATGTTCAAGCATAAAAAATCCATAGTTTTGAAGTGCAGGCTGTACGGTACATTTGAACAAGTAGGCAAACGTAGACACTAACCAGACCACTCATTCATCGTGTTCAATTTAAGGTAGGCTGACATTTCATCACCAATTAATATACGGGATCACCACCTACCGGAAACAGAGATAGACTTTTGTCTGCCATAGACTATCAATCCATTGGGTCATTTGAACAGTGCAACTGGATGATGTGCGTTCAGCGTTATTGAAATATTTTTGGAAAACTCCCATCTGTCATAAGGACAGTCATGGAAAATGAGCGTGATCGGATTGTTTGTTGGAAACTGAAGACATTCATCTAAAGGGTGAATGGTAACTATGAATGCACTACAAGAAAGCTTAAGGTTTCAAGCAGGAAATCGTTGACTGCCGAAGACTTATCAGTAAATTTAGGAAAAATTGGAAGCAGGCATAAAGTGTGTAGTAAATCATAATTCGCCATACCAGACTGCGCGACATACATATAGTCAGCAGGGGAGCTCGAAATACTGAGTATATCAAGTTGCAATTAGAGTATGAATTCGTTCAGAATCCTGTCCAAAGCATCTTACTCTGAATTGTTGACAACAGGATGAATAATTTAAGAATAACGTTCTCACATTTCAATGATTGGTTTACACGAAAGTTTCTAACAGTGTTGGAATAATTTTAGATTTCCATAAAATCGCCATAAAACATCATGTGGAAAGCGACTGAACCATAAATTTCCAGTAAACAAAGGTGTAGCAGGACCGTGATAAGCCGTTTGCGAAACACTTCATGATGAGTTGCCTCGCGGAATAACAACGTGCTACATGTAGCTTTATGGCAGTTCTGTTTGAAGGTTCACAATAGTTGACTTGAAGAACTTGACAATATCCATGGTGTCTTTGATTGTGGACCGTTTTGTAGATGATAACCATTGCGTGGCGAACCAATACATCATTTGTAGTAAATAGCTTCGTTTCCGAACCGTTAGTTTATCTATCCTGTCGAAATAAATACCACAATTAACTGTGGGTCTTAATAACCACAGTAAACAAATGTCATTCTTGATTGTTTGTTTCATACACAAAGTAAGTTAACCGCCATCGTTGAGTGGACTTTCCGCTTCATTGACGTGAATTTACATGCATTCAGTTTGCGTATTGCCAATGTTTGTTCTCTAGCCGTGTTATTTTTAATAACCGGTAGACTTTAAATCACTTTTAGAATCCTTATACTGAAAGAAATAAAGATTTCTACTCCTTGTCTTTGGGACGTCTATCGCAGGTTTTATCCCAACAGAACACACAATCACCACCTCGCGTAGCGGCATTCTTACCCGGTCTCCAAAATGTTCAGATAGGGCAGCTTCATCATGTTCATTTGTAAACTGGTGACTGCTTGCATATCCGCACTTATTGGTACTAAGATAGCTGAATGTATGCGGTATTCCATCGTTCCATGGCATGACCTAATAGTAACCAACGATGATATCCAGTCACCTCAAAGCCACTTAACAGCTGGCTAAATAGTGTCGAAATTCAGTGAAAAATAAACGCATTGAATGTTTTTGCACGTTTTTATAATCCTGTGAAAATCTTGACTTTTATTATGGTACTGTCCACTCTGAAAAACCCTCATTCGTCATTGGCGGCAGTGATTCCAGTCAATCGAGATAATTTAACCAGTACGGTACTCTGGGCTTGAAGTCATCCTAAAACCGGAGAGGACTAAATTTGTATAAACCTGGGAAAATTGATGGCTGGCTAATCTCCACAAATTATGTAAGGCAGATACCACAGTTTAAAACGCCAGTACACCAAGAATGACTCCTTGCCAAATGCAGATTGTCACCCTATGGTACACAGCAACTCCTGCCAACTGGCAAGCGCCAAACAGAGAAGATCCACTAAAAGTAGCTGAGCCGTTAGGCTATCGTAATGTTCGCATCCAGGTACTTTAGAGGTATCACAGTAACTCTGAAGCCAGAATAATGACCACAAACAAACCACTTCGGATACACCCGGGTCACGACAAATATACACGTCCAGAACAGTGGATTGCGAGCGAGGAAGTTGAGATATTGCGCATCAGAACCTTACGAAGCAAGTATATGGGTATTGCATAGTGTTAAACGGTGGATGTCCCTAGAATCAACTAAGGATACCTCTGATTTTGAACAACACAGTTGGAACACAAAAACGGGTAGATACAAGCATTTCGTATTGACTCATCAGTATCAAATTTACAATAACATGAAACGGTGTTTTTTATATAGAACGGATAAGAAGTAGGGTGGATAGTCAATCGGTGGGTTAGGAAATGTCACTAAGTTCAGGGAAGGGTTAAGTTTACGAGCAATTTTTTCTGAACACAGCGTCGGATTCAGTCGATTGATTGTGACAGTCTCAGCAAACCGCAGGAATCTTGGATTCCAGTGACGTAATAGGATTGTGAATGCACAAACTAGGTCGATAACGTGACCAGTGGTCAGAACGTGTCTTGCGACTACGGACGCTGGTTGTATGCGTGTTTCAAGGACACTGTCGTTCTTCTGTAATATAAAGTTCTGCACCCACTTAGAAAAATGTTCCTTCGCTCTGGAGATCAAGCACCTCTCGGTTCTGCCCTTGTAACTTTCTTTGCAGTTACATGTAAATTGTTAGACACAATGTGAGGTAGCACCAACAGTCTGATCTCCTTTGATTGGAGGGACAAGCAGTTTCTGGGTCCAAGCTAGTTTACAGAGTTCCGCTGCGTTGAACTGTTCGTCGCCTTCAACTTGTTTTTTTCTCAACAGCCGCAGGAGTTGACAGGGATATCGACCGTCACGTGTGCATTCACTGAGAAACGATATCTTGACAAGTTCACGAGCTATCTCGCAACTCAGGCTGACCACATGGCGCAACAAATTGCAAGTTTCGACGGGAATTCATTGCTTTAAAAATTCGAAACAGTTCATCCACTTCAGAAGTTTGAGCAAAACAATCAGAAAAGGAAAACTGGTAGATGCAGGCATTTCGTACTGACTCATCAGTACCAAATTTACAATAACATGAAACGGTGTTTTTTATATCGGCAGATAAGAAGTAGGGTGAATGGTCAATCGATGGGTTAGGAAAGGTCACTAAGTCCATGGAAGAGTCAAGTTTACGAGCAATTGTTTCTGACCGCACAAAACCAAATTCATTCGATTAATTGCGACAGCCTCAGCAGGCCGTGAGACTCTTGGACTGGGATGACGTAGTAAGATTCTGAATCGTTTCATTTCATTGTAAATTTGGTACTGATGAGTCAGTATGAAATGTTTGTATCTACCAGTTTTCGTGCTCTAACGGTTCAAACTTCTGAAGGGAACGAATTGTTTCAAATTTTTAAACCTCTGATTTTGACAGACTGATTAAAATACATAGATCATGTGGTGTTAACCAAACCAACAGTTCGTGCATCGTGGACACACGTATGTGTAGCTAAATTACATTGCAGAACCTCGCGTAGTATACCGAACGTCGTGTTTACCAGTGTCAGTGAACGAAAGAACCCAGGTTGGTCAAGTCAGTCTCCACATAATTTACAACCCTTCACGTAGTTGCCTTATCTGGATAGCAAGGTTTGGGTAGTTTGTTTCTGTTCTCCCGATTAATGAATGCTTTCAATTGCGTCAACAGTGGGGTTCTTAAACACCCACCTTTCATGGTGTTAGTAAGTGATTACTTTTCAAATCGTTCCTAGTTTTCTCGCAATAACAACCAAGAGTTTCCTCCAGCAGTCACCAACTTGGGGGATAATAGTCTTTCTAAGGAGCGACTCTTTTTCCGTTTTTCACTTCCCGTTTTGTCAGCCCGTCTTATTTCAAAGAATTCGTTTCTGTCACGTTGTACACATGATGTCCTTTTAGAGTTCAACATTCGGAAATATCTTTCTCCTCCTCCTCTTTGGAGCATTTTCCTGCTAATCCCGACAATTTTCCAAAGGAGCTAACCTCAAAGTTGTATTACCTGTTGGGTCAAATATTCTATTTGTCGAAGTGTTTTCTGGATGTAACTTGACTTGGGGGTTAACCATAGAGGACAAATCAGTTTTCGACTACTTCGATCAGTGAACAATTTCCAAGGGGGATGCAAACTCAAATGGCCACGCTAAATGCACCAACTGTTTCAAACACTCGGAACCTATCCGAATCAATACATAAGGTCATATCTGCAGCAAGTCACAAGGTAGGCGTCACCTACGTCTTCATTATTATGTTCCTTGCCAGAATGATACATCTCTGGCAGTTTGTTGAGAAGTGATTAATTTAGCCTAACCGACCGCCTTTATGTTTTCAGGAACAGTTTGTGCTGATATCCCAGTTACTCCAGTATGTCAGCAAGATATGGAAAGGATGTATTTTTGTACGTTACATATTCTTCATAATATACTCTGTCTCCCACACCATGTACGTTAACATTGCAATCTTTTACTGCTACCTGTGTACAGGGTGCACAAAATGTGGATCTGGAAAACATCACATGACAGATGTCTGTTGAGTATTATGTCGGCATTCTTGGAGGAAACTAATCACCTTAACTATCTTTCTCGTCTGTTTAGTACCGATGTGAATCACCTTCTCCTACCGACGAAGTTAGCATTAATAAGCGAACCTCAACTACATTAAAACGGATATCTGGTGAAAAAGTTAAAATAAAAGGCGCACACAACCTGGACTGCTATCCACTCCCAGTTGCTCGCGGAGATCATTTACCATGATGACATGCCCGAAACAATTACATTCCATCGCAAAATCATTCGGCTCACTTCCGTGCAAAAACCAAAGCTGAATTATTGGTTCAGCTTGTCATCAGCTCAGTAGAAAAAAGCTGTGGCGAAACAAAAAGCAGCGTGTTCACTCGGTCTTTACTGTTCGATGGGTCTCCTGAAACAGTTTATTCACTATATGCAATAAAGTTTTGAAGCTTTCACTTGGTGCCGTCTGTTTATTGGTGTTGCACCGCTCCTCAACATGCTGGACGAAATACAGCTTAACTGCAATCTTCGCGATCCCAACTTAGCACACACAACATAAACACAGTATATAGAAAACACGGTAGATGACGATTTACCCGCATCTAGTCTAATTGTGTTTTACAGAACAAAAGAAGTCCGTGGTGGTGAATCTCTTTATATAACTGACAGAATACTGAGTCAATCTAGAATGTAGTTCACATGATCTAAACCAACAACTGTTACACTGGAGTGGCATGCAGAAGCTCTATGCGCAAAAACCTACTTAAAGAACATTGCCTAACTGACGGCTGGACCTTAGTTAGTTAAACTCCGTGGCACAGTTCAGGTGGGTGGAGTTGGTCCAAGAATTGTCTTGCATTGACTAAATGTTCACCAACGAGCCAGGCATGATTAACAACACACAGGTCTCAGTCACGCTTGATCATTGTAGTTATGGGGCATAGGGTTTACCTACACGTGTGAGACCAGGTTGCGCATTAATTGAGCTGTCGATTCAAAAGTGTACCACAAGCACATTTCGAAAAGTCCGCATGGCAGGAATGTTGCAGGTAGTTGTTGATGGAATTCCCGGTGTGGCCGACAAGCATGCTTCAGTGAAGTAACCCCAAAGTGATGGCAAGTAAGAACGTTTGGAAAGTGTTGCCAACCTTCTGGCCAGTCCGAAACGCACAGCTTAAAACTGGCATCGAGTGCCCACATGGAAATGAAATGTTCACGGATGGGAAAGCGTCGCGGCTCCCGTAAGATAAGTTTGATCTCAAAGGAATCGAGAAAGTATTACACTTTGAGGTCCGGCAAACTAGACAGTTCTGGTTTGTTTTTAAATATCACCCGAATAAATGAAACTTTTCAAACTAAAATTCATTAGATAGATCCAGAGGGCTAACGTAGGCGAGTCGTTGTCAAGTAAGTTGCTTTATAGTTTAAAGCGCATATATTGACAAATTCCATCTAACGTCATTTTAGGACATTTGACGAACAGTGTACTAAATGGTTTATCGAAAACTTGTTAGAAACAAAACAATTTTTGACTTTAACGATTAATTCCCTTAACAGTACGATTTTGTTTTTAAGGTCAGTATTGTCCTACTCCTACAAATATCCAGCTAGTTCCGTTTCAGAGCTCTCATCAAACGGCACAGTAGTGCTCCTAAGGCAGTAACCAGCTGTATGTATTGTATTGCTGGAGCACATTGTTTGCTCACAGTAAATTAACTATTGTCGGCTACCGCTGGATGGCAGGCTAGTGCTGGGTGAGCGGAAGTGACGAATAATAAACTTGCACAGGGCTCGATGGGAATATCTGGTAATCTGTTCGTTCCGAATCAAAAGTAAGACATCCGTCTTGGCAAACAGACAGGTGTGTCTTCGAAGCAAAATCAACGAATTATGGATCCTGTAAGCTGCTTTTTCATCTATTATAAGTGATATTGACCGTACTATGACAACGGTATAAAGTGAACCATCGCCACTTATTCAGTTGCCGCTGGACAGTGATAGCAGCCTATATAGCCGTCGCCCCAGCAACTTACTCGCTACATCACTGTCGAATGCTTTCCACAGAGTAAACCACATGATGCGGGCTGCGTTTGACTGAACGTGTAAGCAACCATAATCATCTAAAGAAGTTCAATCACCGGTTCCTTACTGCGGTTTCGAAAGTGTTATTAAACGACATAAATATTCTGACGGTAACCGCACACTCTGGGTGCATGCGAGTACAGTACACACGTACTACAAATTCCCATGTAGTTGCACTGAATTCTAGGCACTCAAAGTAGTTGAGCGCATAGTCAAGGCCCGTCAATGCGCTATTTATACACACCAAGGGATTAAGCATACAAGAAGCTGAGGCGCTATCATTTAAGTGCTTTTTGTCATTCGTGTGTTCACACGAATTTCACAATGATATTGCATTTGCTCTGGTACCCCAGCTAGATAAGATGAGAATATTCTTGCTAGACTATTCCGGGTATTAAACATTTATCCATGTACTCCGACAGTTCTGACATCTGTTTCCATTTTAGAACTGAAGAATAGTGAGAAATTCTGGTTTATACAAACAAAAAATCATCCGCAATCCTTCCCATCTGTAACATTTCCACAGACACTTGAATCAGCCTTTTTGTACAGTAGGGTATATCAGTCGAATGACTAGAAGCCTGCCCGAGCGGATTATTAAACTTCACCCAGGATCACAAACCCAATCGCTAATGCAGACGCGTCACGTCTCGTTGTGAGCAACCACCAAGTAGTAAAAATAATTTCGGATGACATAAAGGGCTCCAGGCTATTGATCATGGTAGTCTGGACACTCACATACACAAAGTCAACTGATCCCGGTCAGTGGGAGTAAAACTATCCTGTATCCAGAGCAATATTAGGCGTGGTTTTTCTTAACCTCTTTTACAACTGCACTGACCCAATGATGAATTGTCTAAAATATATGATCGCGATGTTGCTTTCTAAAATCTAAGTTGCCAACCCTCCTGCTTATGTCCGATGTTGGAACTCAACAGCGTGGCATATTTGGTGCGATTCCTATGTTAACCAAATCAGCCGGTACGCGAAAAGTCATGAAACCGACTCAATTACGAATACATTTGTCCTGTTAATTACACTACGAAGGAACTCTGTCACAGTTCTACACAGAACTTGTATGCTTTATTATTCTTACTTCATACAGATACAACCCACAGCGAACTATCTAACAACAAACCCACCCGTTCTACTATAAGGGATGCTTCCCACTCGTATATTTTAAGTATGTTTAAAGAACTAAATGCATCGCCATGAAAAATCCTGCGGCAGACAGTTGAACATGTTCTTCATTCCATTACATAAATTACTTAAACACAACTTCGTCGATTTCATTGAATTTATGTTTCACTCGTGAATGATATCTATTTTGAGACGACTCACTGCCAGAGTATTTCCTAGCAGCAACTCTTGTGGACACTATGTTTCAGACCGTTTTACTGGAAGCAGCAGTAGATATGGCAAAAACCAATTCTCAGGATACTTGCAAAATCCGTAAGTTTCCCTCGACCTCTTTTATTGTCCAACAGACCGCTATGCAAGGAAATCTGAATAAATCATGAATATTTCCAATTCTCACCATTCCAGAACCCATGGCTGCCTTACTGTAATAGGCTTGGAATCATATTACACTCACCTGATCAGCGTTGGGTGAATGTCAGAGTTATGCATTCAGCTAAAATCAAAGCAAAATCTAACGAGCGAGGCAGCGTAGTCAGAAGTATGCACACATCTGATCACTCATAAACAGACATCCTCCCACTACTAAAACCGACTAGGCTACAGTCAAGGACGGAGCTATTTCCAACACGTGCCACACACATCATGAAACGTACCGCTTCTGAGTGACCTTTGATGAATATGGCTCACTTTTCACATGAAACTGTGATGTTTGACGCAGATCCATCTGACTACAAACCACATCCCGAAGATGGTGCACCGATGAACGAAAGTAAACAACGGTACCCATATGAATTCATTATGAAGTGGGCCGCTTGTGAGCCAGCATAAACACCGACGTGAAACATCATCGGTTGGTCAAAATATTATTATCCTAGAGTATTCTGTCGTTTTGGACAGGAAGTATTATTGATATGTGTTTCCGTAACAAATCTATTCATAAAAAACCACTGACGTTGTGATTCAGAAAGACTAGCACACACTTTCTTTTCGATCAACTAGCAGTCAATGTATGGAATGGATCATTACAAACATGTATCTTGGGGATGTCCATACGATCGTTGAATCGTTTGCTTTTGCGCATCCACACTTACAGTATTCCATCCAAACTACTGTGAATAAACTGCGTCTCACCACTTCACCTTGTCCATTCCAACTGATCACTACCCAATGAGGTAATAATGAGTTGAATAAACTAGTGACTAGCTGATTTGTCATTATTCAACGACAAATGGATATCGTGAACTAAACAATAATAACATTAATGACGTTTTGTTAACGTCACCACCGTGTAAATTGCACTGAAACCCACATGAAAGTTAACCGTACTGATCACCAGTTGTTTAGATCACAGTTTTCGACCGCGTATAATGTATGTCACTTTATATGTCATACCGGGCTGGGTGTGTAACGAACGTGCAACAAGTGATAATCCGACAACACAATACAAAGGTTAACTCACGTCATAAAACTTCTGACTAAAACGTTCACCTGAACAGCTTAATCTACCATGGGTTTGTCGATCAGGATGGGTTAGCGAACGATCCCACTACACAGTTGTAAATACAATCATAGTAGCTGGCACGGAGCATCTTCCCTGTATTCACACTACCTCGTTACATCTTTCCATTGTTTTAGCCACCATGGTCGACGGACGTTAGTAGCTGGCCGTTGGCAGACATCACACCAAAGAGTTTGGAGTCAGAATGTGTCACTGAGTAGAAATGAACGAATGGAAAGCACAACAGTTACCTAACGCACTGTGTTATCATGAGGGATTTTATTCCAAACAATGGACAAAAGAAGACCATATTTATTAACGAAAGAAATTTGAAAACTAAGGGAAGACTGAATGAAAACTAGCATTTTCCGCTAAGTAATTGGAACACACGTTTTCTAGTTTTTGCAGTACCACTATGTTGTGACGTTATGGACCGTGCTGCAAACACTAAGTGGCAAATGACACTCTACGGGTGCGTGACCTCGTTATTCAGCTGTATTTTACTGCCTTATTTCACCGTGAATTTTTTCGTGAAAACCTACTCGATTCGCCGATTAGCCAAGCCAGCGGATCAATCCAAATTCGCTTGAGGATATAACATTAGAATTAGGGAACACTTGCAACCATACCTTTTGTTATTCGACAAGCTCTTTGTTCTGTATTGGACCAGTCAGGTTGCAGCGTGTGAGGCTTCATATGACATTATGACCAGTCGATGGCAGGCTCCGATTTCCTTAGTACTGATGTACATCATCTATGAATCCGCGTGTCTTCCCCCATGGATAACAACTGCTTTCTGTAACCATTCCGAGGTGTTCTCCTTATTATTTACTCGGAGGGTTTGAATTAAAATACGTTCACTACGGTTATTTAAGGCTTTCAAATTCGGTTATTACAGACGTTCACCACTCTGATCACAAGTTAGTGACATGATGATGGCATATTGCTGCTTCATCAAACTAGACTTCGACGGTTGATTTTAAACTGTCGTTTGGAGTGAAACGCTCTGTTTTCTACAAGCCTGATTTATCTTGAAAATTGATATAGCCTGCATGTGGAAACCTTCTTGTTTTGGTCGACATAATCCATTCATGTTAAATTAGGAAATCATCTTTCGCTTAGATCATTACGAGTTAGGACGACATACCGATATATGTGTGTACAGACCGAAATGGGATGAGCCAATGACATAACAGGCTGATTGCAGCAGTTGAGGTTGTTCGCTAATTGACCTAGTCACATGGTGACACCTCGATTACATCACCCTTTACAGTAAGCTAGAGCATTTGTATAACGACAGTGTCATTAGCATTTACACTGTGCTCCAACGCAAATGAAAGTCACAAATGAGCACTGAAATTTTCGCCTGGGTGCCCGCAAGTCTTAATCTGCTCAAACTTAGATGAAAGTACCTACTTTCAACCAACATGGGAGACATCAACGCTTGCCATCTTAGTGGTCCTAGAAATGTCGTTTAATGAGCTGAAGCTAATTATGTCCAACGTCTTTGTAAACAGCGTGCCGAAACGAGGTATAAGGGTTGCCAAAATGGATGGATATAATATCCCCTACTGACCGCTTCCGAAAGACAACTAACCATCCAACTTTGTCGCTGTTGTTTCTCCCATTTTCCCCGACAACCTTTCGTAAGTCAATTTAAACACACTTTATTGATTGACTGGTGCAAAACAGAAACCAATGGGTTGAATCCAACAGTCGTTGCGCTGGGTCAAGATGCAACGGTAATATTGGGAAGACGGGTTTACTTGGACGACAAGTAAATACGCATGATTATAAGCTTGTTTCTTCTGGTGAAAACAACCCACATTTTTCGTTAAGATTTTCTTTACTGCAAACACTATGCAAGTGGTACATTACCGTCTGTGGTACTGATTCTGTTTGGAATTGCGCTGTGTCACATCGATTGTATTAAATGAACAGTCTGAATACATGCTTCACAACTATGTGAAAACTGCTTTAACAAAGGGCTGTCCTTGTCTGTTTGTTTCTGGTACTTCCCCTCCATGGACACGTCAAGAGCCGCATCATTTTCAATAATCTGTTTGTGTGAATCTTTGCACATTATCGCACGTAATTGGTAATGTTGTCCGTCGGTCGGTGAAGTGAGGAGTGAAATACTTTTTGAATGCCTAAATTGATAGCAGTTGCTTATGGTCGGTACACAATCATCCACCCTATGAAATTTTCTCACTGTCAGTACATGTTTCTGTCCACCTCAGTTAGAGTGCGCAATGACAAACCACTCGCTGTTGTCCATCTGGAAACTTCTGGGAAATTATTCCTCTGTTTTTGCACTCAGAGACATCCGTAGCACAGGTGATAGGCAAATTCGGATCATACTTCTTCAGCAACGCATCAGATGACAGCGTCGTTTTGGACCAGAAAATGCTGTTTCATGTGAAGGAAGTCGAATCAGTTTACCACCCTCATTCGAAAAGAGATTGCAGATGAACTACCTTATTGCATACATGTGTAACAAAATCGGTCTAGTAATTCACAAGCCCCAAAAATGTCTACAAGACTTATCTGCTGGCTTAACTGCTTATTGCAGTTTGTAAACACACAGTTCAGACAATTTATGTCAGTAGTATATCCATCAAATTTGATTTATGACAAAAGAAGGCAAAGTTATGAACTGTTACGTTAGAACTATACTCCGTGTCCGATCCAAAAAACCTGTATGCAAAAGTCCCTGGTGAATGTCCGTTGCAGGAATAGCGACAAATGTATCATCCAGTTGAGTCATTCGAAATGGCAAATCACCAAGTATCTCATCCATTACTGGTTAAAAGTTCAACTAAAGAGGTTGGAAACAGAACGATGTTTACCTGCACTTTTAAAGATCACGGCAAACACCGATAGTTAACAGCTGTTTGTATGAGTCATCAACCTCTTCTTTGAGATGTACTTATGAGAAGATGACTTTAGAAGGTTTATACCTATTTAAGCTACCTTATAGGTCTTCAACCAGTGAGGGGAAAATTATGCATTTGTGGGAAAAACCTCACATAACAATCAGAGTTGCCCATGCTGAATGGTTAATTTTAGTGAGCACTCCAGTTTGTTCAAGTCTAACAGGCTGAGAGCCAAATTGAATAGGGAATAGGATGTTCATGAAAAAGTACCAATTAAAGATTGGGTTTGACTTTCACTTGTGCACATCAACCCTGAATTGATTTGAACATAACAGCTCATTTGTTCCGTAACTCCTACTGGAAGTCAGATGATGGCTTGTATATACACATATATATTTACAGTTCCGGTTATTAGATTTACCCACGGGTACGACGGCTAGAGCTTCCGTTGATCCTCGTGGTAGTTCACAGATTGGTAAGTTACTAATTGCGTACAAATGCACTACTGACGAGCTCTAATGAGAGCGAAACTCGAGTCTAGTGCTTCTTTTCGAAATGGGCCGACTGGAAAAGTCTATGGGAATGCGACAGCTGAGATCAATTGTGGATGATGTTCAATCTACATAAACAGGTGTGCGCTATTCACATGATGCGAGCATCACAATGAAACAGGAAAGACGTATGGCCAAGAATAGTGTGCCTGAGCAAACAAACAGACTAATTTTCCACTTAAGCTAAATAAAACCAATTATAACGTCTATGGTTTCTTACAAGCGTACGCCTTGTATAGTTGAGTTTGTTGTCCAACACGCAACATCGACATTAGTCCAATTTACAGTTGTAACATAGAAGAGAAAAGTGCGTGGAATTTATAATAACTTAGTGAGTAACTAACAACGCATCCTGAGTATTCTTGCAGCCGACGGACAAATTGTGACAGCCTCGAAGTCACTTGTTTCTAGTCGGAAACAACTGTTGTTTCCTACTTTGAACTTTCATTCTACATGATAGTATCATGATATAATAGATCTGTGTGACGTAGTTGATTCACGTTCGTGCTCACTTCGGTTAACCAGTGCGCTGAAGCACAACTAGGTCTCGTCGAGGATTAAATTAGTTGGCTGAAAAATCGCATAAATGCAGACAAAATATGGTGGTCGAAATTCAGATAAGAATCGGAAATCCGAACGCCGCCAGCCTGTCATATTCAGAGGTTTTGATAGGCACAATATTTGAACTAACCGGTATCCAGATCCATATGCATTAAAACAACATTGGTAAGCGTGTGTCTACATAGCATGAATCCTTGTATATGCGAAGCTGACGAAAACCCTGTACAATCGAAAGCACTGGGTGGTGAATACTATGGGGAGTGCTGTGGAAAGTCATCAGCTAGCTGTTCGAACGTCATTGGATGTGCGATAAGAGCCACCCTGAGCTGATCCTGGACTGTTGGTGGCATTACGTCCAAGAACTGATCTGTCAGCACACGTTTTTCCGAATCCTGGTCCAAATGTGGCAGGGCTGTTGACAACGCTGCCGGCAGTGAAACCGCATACACAAGAGCGTCGCGGGAGCCCTTGAACTGCCGCATTGCTTCCTGGCAGTCGGCTAAGCTGACGAACCCGGCGGTCAGCGCCTCCTTCGCAGCGGCACACTCCAGCTTAGCGGGACCCCTTCGCGGCACACCTAGCCCCGCCTTCGCTCTGCTATTGAGCAGCATCCGCAGGGCCCCCAGCACAGCCCGGTCGGTCTTGACTCCTACCGTCTCCGCGACATCCCCGAAGCCTTTCAGGAAGCTCCGGACGTCCCCATCATCGGACGGCTGCGGCCACGGGATCTTCATTCTCCAACCTTGGTCACGGCATTAATTGTGCTGAACCAAGAACGCGGATGGCACAGGGGTTATTCAGTCGAAAAAGCAACACATATGTTAAGCGTTTAAATGGGACCACAAAGAACAACCTTCATTTGCATACGTTGCTCGGCCCCGACCGTCTCGGTTGCCACAGATGCCAATGTTCAATTCCTTTACTTAGCAAGAATCATTTTAGGCGATGTTGCACTCCGATGCTTCTT
The DNA here is from genome assembly GCA_013368495.1 of Paragonimus heterotremus. Classification (NCBI taxonomy): domain Eukaryota; kingdom Metazoa; phylum Platyhelminthes; class Trematoda; order Plagiorchiida; family Troglotrematidae; genus Paragonimus; species Paragonimus heterotremus. The sequence goes on along the minus strand of LUCH01000899.1, from coordinate 13,988 downwards.
TTTGCACTTTTCCTACGGCTACTTTAATGTCAGAATATATGCCTCGGTCCTACTACTGAATAACAATCGTGTGACTAGTATATTGCGATTGTTGATCCTAACTACACTGATCACACAAAGAGTGATATCTGTTGGCGCACAAGATCGTAGTAGAAGTCCGATAGTTACAACAACTCGGAAGTACTGTTGGTGAGTTGAACAACGGTGATCGGTTCAGAACTAGTGTAATCGACAGCAATGGGAATAAACTTGTTACAACAGTAGCAATAGACCCGCTGCGAAACGCCAGTTAAATTTCCCGATCGGTTCATCAACAATGGTGCACACATTCCCGTCGTCGATAGTGCTTCGGGTGCGCACTCTTTGCCTTTGATGAGGAACGGGAACTGCAAAGTTTATTACTTTCTCAGTCTCTCACTAGGAACCATTTTCATGTCTGTTACATTACTGATGCATGTAGACTACATGTCGGTTGTTTGATCGACTATAACACTTCGTCCTCCAGCGCCTTACCTTCTGCTTCCACGTGGCCATAGCTATTGTGATCCAACCGTGGCACCATCCTTTTTGGCACACTAGAGAAACCGAATTCGCTGGAATTTCTTTGTCGTTTAAAGAAATTTATCCCACCCCACAACAGATCTACTGTAGTGGACTTCATTGTGAACAATTACTGAACCTTCGCACATAGCCTTATAATGTTGTTTTATTTCCTTGTTCCACTATAGGACACAATATTGAGGTGGGGGTGTTTCTTTGGGAATGTTGTGGAGCTATGTGTATTTTGCGTAGAAAGAAAGAAACTTGCATTCGAATGTCACCATAAGGAGTCATTTAACGGTAAAGATGAAGCCATCAAATCGTCGTGAAATTGCTGTTTGAGTCCATTGCGGCTTATGTGAACTTCGTAGCAGCAGTAAGTAATGTGTGTCTTTATTGGTTTCGTCTTTTGTATATTTGGAACCTCTTCATTTTGTAGGGGCTAGTCCAGTGAGAATTTTTTTACAACACTCAAATTCTCATCGCAGGTTTTGCAATCCTCTCATCCGTGCTTAATGCGTCGTTACCGAGCAAATTAGCAAGCTCTACAAAGTGTTCAATGGCAGCTAGCCCCCCCCCCTTTATGCATGCCGAATTGGCCGGATTGCGTCTCAAAATAAACGTACGAGGGTACGGACGACATAACCACCGAGCTGCACTGCACTCAGAGCTGAGTTTGGGACAGGTATACACTCAACCAATCGCGATCACGCCCAAAAGTATGGTTTCCACGCCTGCTGCAGCCGCGTCTTTGTAAGTCACACACTATGGCCACCTCCGTAAATTGTCCTAGGCAGGTATGGACCACTACCTGTTGTCTCAACCTCAACGCAGAATGGATGTAGATTTCTACCGAAGCTATGAACTAAGCGGAATGGTTGAAAGTTTAAGTGCAACTCGAAAATCTGTTGAACAATTGGAATATCCAATCTGGACATCGCAAGGCTGGGGAGTGTTTTTCCTTTCGTACACGAATTGTTGAGAAACTCCGATGAAATGAATGTGACCTGAAGTGTTATTCAAATGGTACAAATGATGTTTCCAAGTCATATGCGGAAAACGGCATATTTTAGTTAACGTGACATCACCTTACCATATATTGTTTAAGTGGTCCATTTCGGGTAAATCACTTCCGTACGTTGAATCAACATGGCGATGAACGATGAGAGCACCTTCAGAAGAATATTCCAGTTGAGGTACCCGAAATTCGATGACTACCTGGATGACTTGCGCCAATTTCAACGGGAAACTCGCACAAGTTTTTTCATTAACACTTCGCAGACAGCTGCAACTGCTAAGAAACACAGGGGAATAGAACTACCGCCAGGCTGCTCGTATAGGAGTGTGGTGTACAAGTGTGTGCACTGTACACGTCGGACAACACCCTCTAAACAGTAATGTTTATTTATCAAATTAATGTAATGACCAATTATAGATTTGCAGACTACAGATGTAATACTTCCTGGGTCGTACACTATCGTGGTGACGGTTATCGCATCGAAAAGACGAACCTGGTCCACTCATATGACTTTCATGTTGGTAAGCCTGATGTATATCCTAGGAATGGAAGTTTGGCTGCTGATGAGGAATTACATGTGTGTGAGATGATGGAGCACTTTAAGAATGCTCGGGAAATGAGGTTATACGTAAACAAGAAATATGGGGCTAGAATGCGTCGACATGATTTAGGCAACCTACGCACTAGGCATAACAAATTAGATGATCGTAATGAAATTATTAAGTTGCGAGACTTAGTAAAAGTGGAAAGCAGTTATAGCTTCCTACTGAGAGAAAATGTGCTCAGGTTTGTTATGTTTGTACCTAAAAGTGCCTTTCAGCTGTGTCCTAGCTATGGGGATGTTATCCTGGGGGATGCCACTCATCAGCTAAATTATGGCGGCTTCATACTATGGCGTGCTATGTTGGTAGATGTGACTGAAGTGGGTTTCACGTTTTTTACGCATTGATGCCGAATGAGACCACTACCAGTTAGAGGATAGTCTTGCAGCGCATGCTAAAAATGCTGCCTAGCATGTCTACCGTTCGAACCTTCATTGTTGACCGCTCTGTAGCACAATGGAGAGCAATACGTGACGTGTTACCACACAGTGCAAAAGTATTTTGCCGTTTTCGTTTACTGAATGATGTGTCTACGCGATATCGTCAGTTGGTAGGCTTAGGAGAATACCGGAATAAGTGTGACTACTGTTTTTCATCTCAGTGGTTGATCACTTGTTTCCATATGATTGCTGTATATCGCTTGATTGGGCGACCCTTTTCTAGTTTGATTGACGGAAGCCGGTGGCTGTTGTCAGTCAATGAGGAAGTCGAAATCCGGCTTTCTCAGTGTGATGAATCCGTAGTTTGTATACCTGTGCCTGTGTCTACTTCTCGTTTGGACCGTATAAGAAATGCTGAGTACGCTTATCAAGATCTAGCCGTCACTTTAAGGTGCCTGAGTGTTGCTAATGATCGTAGACATGTTGCTGCTTTGTAAGTTGTAAATGAATTACTGTCGAGCCATCCTGACCTTCTGTTGCACTGTTCAATCCCAGGTGGGGAGGTTGTCCAGATAAGCGGCCGATCATCTTTCGAGAACTTATGGCCGAAAAAAACATCCGATAGCGGGAGCGAGTGGTATGACCCCGAAGGGGCTGCTAGGAGCCGGGTGTCAGTGGTCCGGAAAAGCTTGATAGTAAACTCTGATATTCCAAACTTCTGCATTTTCCCCATGGTACATTTACCAAGAAGCGATACGGAAGTACAGTCAACTAGCAAGATTAAGTGTATGTCGGATGAATTAAGCCACATGCCCGTAACCTCCGCAAAAGCGTCCAATTTTCCATCTAGCAAGCGTAGGAAGTGTAATTTTGAAAGTCGTGTGATTGACCAGGAACAGCCGGAGATCGAGATAATCGGGGATCTCAGAAACAGCTCGTATTAGACGAGTTGCTAAGGGTACGTTAAAGCAGTTCAAAACTAAAGTTCAGGAAGCTTTTGAACGGCGGCGTGCAATAAAACTTGTAGACTGCAAATGTTTGTCAGATCTGCTTCAAGAACGAGGACCCTGTTGACCTAGATGAAGAAGACGTGCACTGGGTACAGTGCAATCAATGCAGCGGTTGGTATCACCACTCATGTGCCAACTACAAAGAGTCTTAACCGGTTTACACGTGCGTGGACTGCGACAACGTGGACCATGCAACATGACCAATCCAGTGCAGGAGGATGGACGAACGGTACTTTCCAGTACCACGTGAAAGAACCCACGGCCCTATTCAGGGCCACCCACAAAATGATTTCATGAGCTAAGCTCAATTTTTTCATTTACTTCTATTTGCAAACCAGTTTGCTGTAGCCATTGGCGTTATATAAGTGAGGTCCACTGAGTCTTACTTCAGTGGTTCCTCTGTGGGCAGACCAGGCAGCTAAGTACCTGTGTGCGGGCATACCTGAAGCCTTCTGGTGTATACACAAATATATATGCTATATGTATATATATATGTATATATATAAATTATCATCTACATACACATAATAATTATCATGTGTATATATGACTAACCATATACCTCACTGTATATATATATACGCATTTATACATATAGGAAATAAATCATTTACCTCACTATATATATAGTAAGGTATATGATTATCATGTACACGATAATCATATATATATTTATATATAAATTGTGATATATATCACAATTTGTTTCCTATATGTATGAATGTATATATGTATTTAATTACTGAGATATGTATAATAAATTGTAATTTATTACAATTTTTTATTGCACATATACCTAAATATACATATATATTACAAAATATATGTACATATGTCACATATATATAGTATACTTTTATACATATATGTAATTATATATATATAATTATATGGATATAATTTTATATATACGAACTTGCATGTTTCACTTATGTGCATAAGCGTTCCCTAAGATTAGGACACTTTTTCAACATGCATATACTATAAGTATATACATATGTATGCATCTATCAACGTGAATTCCCCCATCTCGATCTAAAGGAACGAATTGTCCAATTGGAAAATTGCACTTCAAGGTCATCCTATGTATTTCTAAGCCGGACGAATTTAATTTTCGCGGGTACGAAAGGAAGAACGCTCCCAAATATACGATCATTTTGTGCATTTAATGGAAAAGTTCATGAATGCACATGTCACTGTGCATTTGGCGTCATTACTACTTGTTCCAGGCAATATGAACTTGCCTTACTGTAGTAAAACCCCATGCCGTGACCAGGATTCGAACCTGGGTTCTTGCGGCCACAACGCAATGTCCTAACCACTAGACTATCACGGCACATCTGTCTGTGCTATACTAAACTTGGTAGCCATTAGTCATCATCGTCTCACTTTTCAAACATTCCGTCAGAACTATTTATCAAAGATTCCCAGTTAAGGCCCTGTAAGAAATGCGCTCAACTTAATCATCTATATTCATTTGGAAATTGGGTACACATCACCGGAATGAATGATTACTTAACTTGGATCGTCTGTAATGTCTGCACAAATGAAACTTCTTGCAAGCTTAATTCTAAAACTATGCTCACGTAAATAGTAACGGTTTTCCTTAAACCAGTCCATTTTTATTTTCATCTGTCAGTCTACAGCTGCTTTCAGAAAAACTTAAGCGACTTTCGCGGAGAAAGCAGAAACCGCTGTATATATCCATTTATGAGTAATTGTGAAGCACAAAGTAGACTCGGTTCAAGCAACTAGCCCATATGTCATTCCACCAATCGTCTCAATGTGGACAGACTGTGTCCGACAGGTTGCTCTCGTTGACGGGGATTTCCAACAATCAATCACTTTTACTAAACGAGCCTACTTATGTAGACAGAGAGATGTTATATGCTATCCACAGGAAGTTTTTACACTGAAAAACACACAAATACTAGTTCGTGCGCCTGGTCCCAGTCAACTCATGTTGGGTTGACAGACAAGTGTCACTATTTCTATACTGGTAGACACCTGTCCAAAGGTTGATTAGTGAGAACTCAAGACAATCTACTGTGGAGGATATTCCATGGTCTTAAATAGTGTTCATAGCATTACATTTTGCAGGCCAATTCAACAGTGAACCTAATGTGTGACAGGGATTCATTTTAGTTCCGTCTACCACGATTTGTCAAAATGAGGGGCGTATAGGATGTCCGAATCCACTTGTCTTCAACTGCAAACTAGGGTGAAACGAGACGTTTCGGGCAAACTGTGCAATAATATCGTGCACTGATCTCTTTGTAACTATCTGAGTATGAATTCTATCTTACTGTTTAAATCTTAGGCGGTGGAGTAAGCTAAACTGCAGAAATTACTCTGTGATCACTGTGACCGTGCCCGTTTTTTAGTTATCTTAAACTCTATAAATTAAGTTTTATTGACTCATGTAGTGTTAGTTTTCTCACTGAATAATCTGAACGGGCACCTTGTATCATCCTTAAGCACCAATAAAATTAAAAGCGACAAACCCATAGAGTGTCTGAGTTTGACGTTTGGTTTGTGTGTGTGTGTATGTGTGTGTGTGTGTACGCAGTCGATGTTAGACTGTCACGTCACACCACTAAGGGGACTAAAACCTGTCATGAAATTAACCTTCCATGATATTAATATTTCTACTATTCTCGTCGGTTGTATACATTAAACAACTGATTACATACAACGGAGGTATGGTAAAACGACGATAATTAAGCGGGCCGCATACTAATGAGGACAAAGCCAGTTTCACGGTAGTGATATTGATCGTTAATGTTTGCTAGGTCATCGTCTTCACTATCGAAAGACGGCATGGACAGGCCAGTAACTCCAAAGTTCTTCGTTTGCTTCGATGTCGTACAATCGCGGCTTGTTTCGAACTCTATTTCATAGGACGAGATAAACGGTATCAATAGGGAGATGAAATTTTGCAAAATAATCCGCTAGTCACAGCTCATTCAGAAAAGTTTATAGAAATTCATTAAAAAGGCAGATCACCAGAATTCCTTTCACGATCGCTTTTCAAAACAAACTTGTCTGAATTTGAATTTCAAGACTGATCACACTGCAAATATCGACTTTCACTCGTAACTACTCAGCTGCCAAAGTTTTACTGCTGTTCTGCACTTGAAACATCGACTTTTATGTGTCCGATCATGAGACAAAAGACTTGTCTGTCATTCTTCATATTTTTCAGTTTAGCTACAGTTAGCGTGACAGGTATACTGAATGGTTGAACTGAAGCTTACGATAACAAGTAATGGAATACGACATGTCATTAAGTATAATGACAGAACAACCAGTAGCAGCTCAGCGATCAAACTGGAACCCAGTATTTTCGATTGCTAAACACGTCCTGGATTCAGATCACCAGACTAACCCACTGATACCATTCACTGTGACATTATAAAATCGAAATATGCAGCTGCTGGTGTTTATGAAAACGCTGTTGACTATGGACCGCTGACCATCTCTCTACTCAACTCAAATGTCGACGTAATCAATAGCATTATCGTGGTACTGACTCTGGTTTCGTTACTATGCTGCACGCTCAATTTCCGCTTTTTAACATACGCTTGTTATATGTGGTGATACTTAATGCATACGATCGACAAGAATAAACGAAGTGTTAACATCTCGTAGCATTTGTATTTTTGTCATATTGGTGAATTGAATGAAACTGAACTTTTCAAAGTTCTGTGGTAGTCACTAACAATAAGCTGTAGTCGGTTACTGTTTGTCATTGAGTAATCAAACAGCCGGTCAAAGGAAATACCAGATGTTCTTCATGTTGCGATCCAGACTCTTATCGAACGAATAAGCGAACATCGTTCATAACGAAGCAAATAAGACACCTGAGACATGGCCTGACAACAATTATGATGAATCAAACAAGGAAACCTCCCGTCATTGTGAAAATCCGGCTTGCACTTACGTCACAACCGTTTCCAGTCTGTACTGCACAATAACCATTGTCATCTGTAAACTTTACAGAAAAGAGATGCGAAGTGAAGGTCGCATCACGAAAAAGTTAGAGAACAGTTGTTCTGGATCACACTCGGTCCCTCGTGTTGCGTTTCACCCATATCGTGGTTAGATGGTACATTTATTGACTATCCAGACGTTTAATCTCTTGAATTATTGCACAGTTTACTTGCGTCTGTACCATTCCACTTGTCACCCCAGATTCATACTTCTGGAGATCGTTTAAACTGGCCTTGCTTGATGGCATGTAGCAACCACTCTATAAATGGGACAGTTGTAATCATTGTGTCGGAACTGCCAAACACAACGAATCTCACTGCCAAATCTAGTCTCTTACTGTCCCTCATATGATGAGTGTGAGCTCGACTGGACACAACAAAAAGGAATATTATTTGGCTCATGAGCTGCGTGCACCCATCTGATTTGCATAGACACAACCTACTTGGGGTTTTATGTTTTCCCGAGGGTACATAATTAAAATAAGCGCATCACGAAGTCAGCACAATTTCGTTATACTTGATGTATCTAAGTAATTACAAACTGGGTCATTGATAAGCTGCTGGTGATTGAATGTTTTAGACCACTTATACGTTAATTTTACCATTGTCCACAACATCAAGATTTTTGGTTGTTTATGAGTAGTCGGGGATTTGATTAATTTTCAAGTTGAACATCACCCACAATTGATCGCGGCTGTCGCATCCCCATAGACTTTCCAGTTGGTTGTATTGATAGTTTACTTAAATACAGTACAGTCCGCAATCATGTTTGTCGTAACTAATCGACATAGTCTGAAGGCTTCGCAAACTTGTCAACCCACACGGAAACGTACGTGTCCGGTGATGCTCATTATGCAACAGGGTATGTTGTGCATTCATTAAGGGTCTATTGTACAAACTATTTACAAGTAACACACGTGATGTGGCATCACGTAGATAATGCCTGTCCAAGACTGATCTAGTCATGAGTTGTGAGATTTCATATTCATTCCTCGTTCAGTGACCCAACCTGTTGGCTAACTGGAGGTACCCACTCAAATGTATTTAACTAAACACCAACCAAGCCCAGCTACCATACTGTACCGCCAGGCAGGATGCTCAGCCTCCATTATCTCCGAACAGCGGCCGCTTAAAATAGGCTAGAATCAACGTATACACAGTTGTTTTTGCGTATCTGTTCAGTATGACGGAACTCTTCCGGTTATCGAGTGTTCTCTCTTAATGGACCACTGAATGCGAAACGGGAATAAATCAGCCGCTGACTGTACATTTATCATGGACACTGTCTTCTTGACCGACGTCCACCAATCATTCGGTATATGCTATTGAACGCGTACGTACAAACGTGCACACACGCACAACCACAGAACAGACAAATAGACCGACATGTTACGCTGGCTCCATGCTATCATCAAAATTGATGAGCTTACCGACGCGTTATTCACATGGCATAGACCCACGAGAGTAGAAGGGTGGTGAATGGATGCGAGGGAAGATTTATGTGACCTATATGGGAGTCATACGCAAACAACGTTGTCGACCACAACTCGGAGTGAAAACTGGAAGCAGCTAAATGATGAATAATGATTGAAGTTACAGAGGTACTGAACGGTCGATCAGAAGATTGAACGTGGGACAGACAGCGCTGTTCTGTCGATGCAAACGTATTTTACTGTTGTGTACGGCTGATTTATCATCTAACGGACAGTGCCGGGCTTGAATTCATGGACGGTAAACTTGCAGTAGGAGCACAGGATGAGTTGGATTTCATTAGTTTTTCGGTTTCGGTTCATGTGAACCGCCGATGGCACTGGACACGATTGAATTACAAGGTTGGATTTAATTCCTGATGGATCTGGGTTGCAGATGTAGGTGGGTTATAAAAGGCAGTTCTTTTGACAGTCGTTTTGGGAATATGGTAGTAGGTCGGCGAATAAAACTACTGAAATTTCGAAACCATGTACTATCGTGATTTTGTGTGTGATCGAGCCCGGTGTTTGTCTGCTTTCTCCACTGTTCGAAAGACGCAGACATCCGTACTCGCTTATAGAACAAAGTCGAACAAGGTCCCACGACGATGCTTCAGATGTCCACCATTGAGTGCCACCGCCTAATCAATCTTAAACACGACGCTGCAATGGTCCAACATGGCACTGGTGCCGTACACGAAGTACGTTACGGCTCATTCGCACACGGTTCGAGCAATGGTACGCGAACCCAGAATCTCTCACGGCATCCCTGCCCTCCATCACTTTCCGAAGGACTTGGTTAGCATCCTTTGCGCCCATACGTCAAGAAGTCATCTCCGTCCTCGTGCAGGCATTGCGGCACCTGGCGTTTTCATCGTGACTGTCCTCTCAGACGGCACCGTTGCTCTCAGTGTGGTCAACTGGGGCACAAGGACGAATTTTGTCAACCCCAGCATATTGACAGTGGTTCCTCTCCCTCCAAGTCGCGGTACAACCCCAAGTTCAAATCGAGGCTCAGATCCAAAGCGGTTGGCAGATCCCTGAGCCTGCTGGCCATTTTTCAAATCAACGTTCCCGGTCGACAGACGTTCGTGTCGGTCAGGAAAAATGGCTTCCAAATTCGATTGCAGTTGGACACTGCGTCGGATATTACAGTCATTTCGGAGAATCTCTGGAGAACACTTGGTCGAACTCTAGTCCGACGGACGTCTCAATTCGCTATCAGCGCCTGTGGCAGACTTTTACAGTTGACTGGCCAATTGCAGTGTCGAATCTCATTCCGAGACACGACTATTAACAGCTCCTGCTACGTCTCTGGTTCGAATCTCAGTTTGCATGAGCTTGACTAGCTAGAACAATTCGAACAGTATGCAACCAGGTGCGGCCCCCTGTACCGCCACGCAATGCGATAACTGAACTTGCCAAGCATTTCGCACCAGTGTTTCAGGAAGGTCTGGGACGCTGTTCTCAGACTCAAGCAATCCTACATCTATCTCCAGGAGTTCATCCCCTCCACCGTCCGAAAAGACAGGTACTGTAAACAGCCTTGGCACTAGTGGACCAAGAGGTCAAACTCCCTGAGGACCAGGGCGTCCTCATTCCTGAGACCGTACCACTCACTTCACCAACGGCGACTGCTACTATAAACACTTTCTGATCACCGTGCAGTCAAACTAGCCTCACCGAAACCGTTGTGTCCGACGATGGTACCCAATTATTGTCCCGTCAGTTTGAAAAATTCTGCAGATGCAACGCCATTAAACGCGTTCGGCCGACTCCATATTATCCGCAGTCAATCGGGGAGGCAAAACACTTCGTCGACGTAAGCAAACGTGCCCTTCTCAAATTGTATCGGGAGGGGGCATCCGAAGAAAGCATACATCAACTTCTATTCGTCTACCGCGGGATTCTTAACAGGTTGCCGAGCCGTAACCACTATCCTGTCGAAGCCCGCATGGGTCGTAAGCTGCGAACCAAGCGGACCTCCATGATCCCGAGGAAACAATTAGAACGGAAGCAAATTTCCTCAGACGAGCACGCTCCGTCATCACTTTGATCACCTATCTACACCCGCGATCATCGATCAGGTCACAACCAACGGGCAAAAGGTGTGATAACGAGGGACCGGGGTAGGGTACTTTATGAGGTTTCTGTTGCGGGGACACTTGGATCAACCGTCGCAATCACCTCCGTCTATGCCATGCTGTTAATAAGAAAATCCTTGACGACCAGGGAACTATACCGTTTTGCTTACTCCTGAGCATGTTCGAACTTCCCGAGGCGCCAACCCTACCCCTGTGGGTCACCAAGACAAATCGTCCTGTCAGACGTTGGAGCCATCGACAACGCCGACCACCGACTCCCATTCAAGCTGGTCTAAAGAGGACCACCTACTACCGACTTACGTAAGGAAGGTGTCAGGGACGTCCCCAGTTCCCCGAAAATATTGTGCGACAAGATAGACAAAGTACATTGTCAGCGACCTTCACCAATGTTATATTCGTGTAATCCTCCGGTTTCCACGATCGTCCTCAGACGTCGTGACAACTGGTGTTGTCATCCTGACTACACGCCTAGAACGAACTATCTGGACTTTTGTCTGGTCCATTCTTTTTGGCTTTGCTTCGTTGATAGTCACAAACCCTATAAATGCAAATGGCTTTACGACCATATTGTCTTCGGTCTGAGCGACATAAGGAAGCTCTGTTTGTAGGCCGGTCATTTCCCTGTGTTCATGCGGTGGCCTCGGGTGGACAGGTTGGATGAGAAACGACTAACCGACTGGGTATACTCCGTACTCCGTTGTTCATTGCCGTTGTGCGTCATGCTGTTATCTGTCGTTTCATTTACCGTTATTCTGTTATCTGTTCACGCACTCGTAGGCCGTAGATCCAGCCACAACAATGATATTTAGAACAGAGCAGAAATGTTTATGTTGGTTCAGCTGTAACTGCCGAAGACAGAGGTTTTTATCTTCAGTGGGTCAGCTATATCTGTGAAATACAGCCAGAAGAACAGGTGGAGGCTGTTCTCAAAAGTGTATTACTCAAAACTTAGCAATGCTGTGATAACCATAAAGGTAAGGCTAAAGGGAAATGACAAAATTATGTTTTAATACAGTTGTTCTTCTTATTCGGTTGACTGTCCGTTGATCCGGGATCTTGGTGCACGATGTTGACTTAACGATCATTTCAGATTCTATGCGTGCGCGTTTACTGGTTTCGATCACGCCTTACAAATCAGTGTTATGCTTGGTTTCCCAATATTGGTAACCAGTGACTTACTTTTGATGCAACGTTATTCATAAACCCGTGTGGCAGTCAAAAACTAGACGATTTCACGAGTTTGACACCTTTACCAGCTCTGAACTAGTAACACTGCTGCAGATTGAAGTTGATATGCAGGACTATCTTCCCGTTGACGTTTGAGTAGAGAAATCTATATCCATAATGTGAATGGAAATGTAAGGTACTATGATTTTTTAAGGTTGTATTCAGTCTTGCAGCATGGTTATTAACTCATATCAAATCGGCAACCTTCCACACATTCTGAAAGATTGTATTTTAACTATAAAGGCAACAGCACAAGTAAACTTAGAATGTGATTTACAATGGTCAATATAAAATTTGAATGGCAAGAATTTGAATTGAATGGCATAACGTGGGGTAACAAACGGCTAATATTCTTACACACTTATTCATCTATTAAATTATGGGGAAGTGAATCCGGTGTCTGCTAGACTTGTGGCCAGGTCGGAGCTCACTTAAGAAGCGTACGCTTGGAGAGGAACACGCAGGAGACAAGGTGTAGATATTTTGAGATTGAATAATTAATTCGGAAATAGAAGATGGCTGTTATCCCTGAGAACTTTGTCATGAATACTGCGTGTTTTAGATTTCATGCAAAGATTCAGTGAAACCCGCAGAACGATAAAATCAGTGTTGAGTTACACAATTAATGTATTGAAATGAGGTGACCGGAAGCAGGAACCGATTTCAAACAAATCACACTAATACGAGCCATCTAATTCTTGAGAAAACATTAATGGGTGGTGGGTCAGTCATACTGACATACAAAGGTCTCTGAAGTACTTGACTGACAGTTGCGTAAGAATAGATGGACATTGAATGTGTCAATTCATGCAGTGTTCAATGAATTGTCGTCAACATCTGGCGATGACAAGAAAATATCATCATCTTCTGAGACACTTAGTGACATATTACGTTCATTATTCTATTCGTTCAGAACAGATAAACTGTGTTATCCTAAGATCGAAATTGAAGGATCAGAAAGAGCTAAACCAAAACCAGCATCGTCAGTATCTGTTGGATTTGTTGAAGTTCATCTGGTATGTTTGTCTTCTTTTGTCTGATATGATGCGGAACGTTGAATCCGTAGAGGTGTGGTTAGTTTGGTTGTAGAAAGCCTATACTGAATCTGCCTCTATTTCCTTGCTGTGTGCAGTAAATGATCATAATGAATTTTGTACCATAATCGCACATAAATGTTTACTTTTTCCTTCTTATAAAAATCATTGTCTACCTGTTAAAATTTCCCCCTGGATGTTGTTGGCACGTTCAAATCTTCATCTGTACCCGATTGTTCTAATGAGGTCATTTCCCGTTGACTTGTGGTTGTTTGTAGACCAGTGTTTAGTTACCCCATTTGAACTCTTTTGTTTAATAATTTGTGTACCCGGTTGATTCACATTCAAGGTGAGACAGTATCTTTGTTGTAATTTTATTAAACAGTACCTCATAAATTCCAATCCTTTCGATCGCCTTTCCTGACGTTTCTCGGACTTGGAAGATAATCCCATTAACCTGACCGTCTGAATAAGCGTTATTGGAATTGTCGAATACGCGTTACTGAATGATTTACTCTAAATCGCCAGGAGCGATTTAACAGATAGAATTAACTAGAATTTACGAAAACCACCTAGTACTCTTATGCAATTGTCATACCCGGACAGATCGA
>LUCH01000898.1:88221-162999 GCA_013368495.1 Paragonimus heterotremus | reverse complement strand
TTGCCGCTCGTCTGTACCACCTTTATGTATCCACTACCCCTTAGGGTATGTGGCAGTTCATCAAGAAACCGATCACGACGGCAGTCACCGAGACGATTGGTGTACAACGTCAGAAACGTCCGGACTGGCTCGACGACAACAACGCGGGTATCGCCGAACTGGTACGAGAGAAGAATACCGCGTTTGCTGTCTCCACAGTGGACCCGGGCAATGAAGCGAAGAAAGCGACGTTCCGGAGTATCCGCTGTCAACTGGCCGGGCGTGTTGGCGGAATCAAGGACAACTGGTGGATGGAGCAGGGTAAGCAGATGCAGGGTTTCGCAGATCGTCGACAGCATAAGGAGTTCTACGGTTTGCTCAAAGCGATATTCGGTCCATCTATCCAGTCTACTAAAGCACTGGTAGGCGTGGACACCGACTGTTCGTACACCCAGCCAGAGGACATCGTGAAGGTCTGGCGCAAACACTTTGGTAACCTAATAAATCGTTCTGCTGCTATTGAGTGGATGACCGTGAACAGCCTGCCGCAACAGGCCATCAAGCCTTCACTTGCTCTAGCTTCTGAGTTACTAGAATTGCAGAGAGCGATTTGTTAACCTAGCAACGGTAGGGCTACAGGTGAAGATGTATTGTCCTGAAGAATGGCGGGTCGGCGATGGAACGTGAACTGCTTCAGTTGGTTCACTCCATCTGGGAGCAGGAGGTGACGCCACAGGATTTCAAGGATGTTGTGATAGTACCTTTGTTTAGAGGTAAGGTTAACAAGCAATGTCTCGACAGCCATCGGAGCATAAGTCTGTTGAACTGCGTAGGCAAGGTGCATGCCAAAATCCTTCTGAACCGGCTGAATACAGATGTCTTGGAAGCCAATGTTCCTGAGGAGCAATGCGGATTCCGGGCGAATCGGAGTACGATTGACCTGATGTTCGCTGCTCGACAGTTTCAAGAGAAGTGCCGGGAACGGAACGACCCCCTGTATGCCTTATTCGTAGACTTTACTAATGCCTTCGATTTCGTGAGCAGCGAGGCGCTGTGGACGGTGCTTGGTAAGTTTGGATGTCCAGGTAAGTTCGTCAGTTTGATTAGATTGTTGCACGTGGCCATGAGGGCGAAGGTGCAATCATGTGGATCTACCTCTGGCGATTTTGACACTGTCACTGGCGTGAAACAGGGTTGTGTCCTGGCTCCATCTCTTTTTAGCTTATATTTGACTGCCATGCCAACAGTTGCTTTTCAGGATTCTGGGGAGGACGACGTTGAGGTAGAGAACCGGACGGATGGGCGCCTGTTTAATATTCGACGCTTCGGCGCCCCAACCCGGTTACATACCTCACTGGTGCGCATGCTTCTGTTCGCAGATGACAGCGCGCTGTTCGCACATAGCGAGGACGATCTGCAGCGATTGGTCACGGCTTTCGCGACCGCAGCATCCAAGTTTGGACTGGATATCAACACAGGAAATACATTTTCTTTCTTTCAGCCTCCTCCGGGTGGAGGCGCTGTCTGTGCGCCTTTACCACAAATTCGCATCAGTGGAGATGTTGTCGACAGCTGCACAGATTTCTGCTAGTTGGGCAGCAATTTGCCCACTGATCTGTCCGTGGACCGCGAGTTGAGCGCTCGAGTGGCAAAGGCTAGTACTGCTTTCGGGCGTCTCGAAAGACGTGTATGGAAGCTGAATACTAAGCTGTTTGTCTACCGCTTAATGGTGCTGTCTGTACTGCTGTGCGGCAGTGAAACGTGAACATAGTATCAGCGGAACGTGCGCTATCTGAGCCCCTTTCATTCGCAGTGTCTAAGACGCACCTTGGGTATTCGGTGGTCAGACATGGTTCCGAACACTGAGATACTGCGGCGAGCGGACATGAACGGCAGAGAAGCGTTGCTGATGTTGAATCAGCTTCGTTGGCTGGGTTTTGTCCGTCGGATAAGCGATGACCGTATTCCGAAGCAGGTGCTGTATGGACAACTGAAATTAGGTAGGCGAAATCTTGATGTTCAAGGGCGGAGATACCACGATGCTGTGTAGGCAAGTCCTTCAGATTGTACAATTGATTTTAGATGTTGGAAAGACTTGGCGTTGAACCCGACTGTTTGAAGAAATACAGTTCGGACGGGCGTCCGCGAGTTCAGTGAGCAATTATTGCGCGGTACGCAAGGGAGCCGACATGACAATATGGCACTGCGATGTGTGTGGCCGCGAATGCGCTGGCAGCCTTGGATTAGTAGGTGTTGTAGCTTGAGGTATACAGTCTACGAGCGCGTAAACAGACAACAGAATAACGGTTAGTGAAACGGTAGATAACGGAACGGTTCTGAACGACCGACTACGAAATATGCATGAATAATACGTGTCTTCCCGGCCAACCCAACCACTTGAAGCCAACGAACGAACACAGAGAAAAGACTGGCCTCCGGACAGAGCTACTTTATGTCACTCAGTCCGAAGACAACATGGTCACAAACCCGTTCCTATTTATAGGGTTTGTGACTAGCAACAATCAGAGGTCGAAGGGAATGAACCAAACAAAAATTTAGACAGTACAGTCTAGGTGTGTAGTCGGGATGACAACAACAGTTGTCACGAGGGCGTACGTCGATTGTGAAGACCGGAGCCTCGCACGACCATGACGAAGGTAAAGATCATTCACAAGTGAACTTTGTCACCTGTGGTCACACAGCGTTTTCGGGGGACTAGCAACTTTCCCGACAGTAGGTCACCAGCTTACTCATAGTGCACCGTCGGCGAAAAGACGACGAGTACGTTAGGCTCAGGTAGGTCATATCCGCAAATCCATTCTACTTTTAATTATTGCATCGACCAAGACTATTGTCGTCTGGCAATTAATCCGCTCCTTTTTCAGAAATTCGGGTGTCTGCGATCTTCTACCCATCTTTTTCTTGAGCTTTGTTAGCGTATTGAATGATGAATCGTCTGTGTGATCTTTGCGCAGTTCAACTTTGCGTTTCGTTTTTCAACTTTATGCCCTCTGGAATGCATTAATGTGCACACGCCTATATTGGGTTTACATGGGAACACTTGCTGAAAATGGTAGCACAACAGTCAGCAAGTTTGTCTTAATCGTTGTGCCTTTTCAACAGTTATGAAGAGTAACAAAGTGTCATTCCGTATCCCAGTGACCCCGATCCCAAGAACTAGTGCGTCAGTGTCTGAACCATCATGCTGATGCTCAGTCACAGCTTGTGTGTTTGGTTCTGCGATGTGCAGAATGTTACGGTTAGGACATTTCCCTACCACTTGGTTAGTGATGATTAGGATTGATTGTATGCACAACGTCTGACAGTCCTTCTCAAAACATTCATCATGAGGAAGCAGATAACATTTTTATCCCCGTAGATGTTAGTGGTACGCTACACAGGTATTGGAATAGAGGCAACAACGGACCGTCGGTTAAGGTCACCAAACCAGAGGCTCTGGGAGGTACATGTATGTGAGCTGAATATCTGTGGACAAGCCAGTTAAAACATGACATTTGAGGGGGGCTGGATGCAAAGTGGCTTGCAGGAGTTTGTATGGGCCCTTAGGTCGGTTCACAAAGCAAAGTCTGCGTTAATAATTAGTAGATTTGAAGATAAATGAAGAATACGGGTATCGACTGGATTTCTAACAGCGACAGAAAGAGCATATCCAAGTTCAGCAAGCGGTGCACCAGCTTTGTTGCGAAGCTAAGCCGGAAGCACATCTGGACTATGTTATGTTACATATGGAATCAATAAAACAAGCCAGGGGTTCAGCCACTTAACTAATTTGACGAGCTACTAGTTGATAATGCAACTTCTATGCTCAACAAGGATGTTGGTGAGTTCCGGTGTGAAATTTTGGAAAATCCTATCGAGGTAGTCGACCACTGAATCATTTGATGAAGTCCGTATGTGACACAGACAGGTGGATGGCAGAGTCCACATATGAGATTTCCGAGTTCCTAGCGTGGCTGTGTAGCATAACTGATGGAGCACTTGACAAGTAAAGTCATGTTGTTTTTGTCATTGGTTCGAATCCAGGCAAAAACTAGATTTCTCACAATTGGATCTCTTCTAAGTTTGTTTTATCTTGGACTACGAGGTTATCAAAAAGTGCGCAGAGAACACTGTTTCAAGTGGAAAGATCACCAACCGAAGTTGTGAGGGAATCAAAACAGTCAGGACAAAAACAGAACAGTTCAAAGAATTGGGGCAATTTGTTTCCAGGTAAAGAACCTGTAACACATTATTCGCTAAAATCCCACTGAAGGTTTAATGACTCGGACTGATGTTAGTTCTCTGGTTACCCTCATTCCTTACGTAAACGTAAACTGGCAACTGCCTGTAACGAGGTAATTTCTTTTTGTAATCGACCACTCTATCTATAAGACTCGCCAAGTCGCTGTTCGTGGTTATCATCTCATGTTGTTTTCAGACTTCTTTCACTAAAGGGCAAAATTAAGTAAAAGACATTTTCGATGGCTCCCACTTTATCCTTCAGTGTTGCACGAGTTTCCGCACTTGTTACTTTTTGGTGGACAAACTTATTATGTATCATCACAACGTGACTGACGTCAGCCATCAGACATCAACTTCTGAGTTTCTAATACAATCAGAATACCACAAAATAACGCGTTGTTCACTGTCAAGTGTTTCGTCGTGTTTATTTGTTCTGGACCGAGCTTTGGCTTCACACATACAGAATTGCAAGGCAACCTTTTCCCGTAACAAACCTATAGAATTGTCCATTACGTCACTGTGATATTGCCACGATCGGGATGAGTCTTCCTAAACTGGTTGGACTCTCTAACCACCGATTTTCATAGACACAATAGAAAGTCAAGTCTGCGGGAAACAACTGTGTTGAAACAGCTGAACAAATTTCCCTGTCTCTACTTGCACAGCGCCTTGTTGATCCAGCTGCACTTAACTGTGAGCTATGACAAGTTATCATCTTTGGAGTATCTCAAACTCCTTAGCTTCTAGAATACAGTCTCCTCCTATCTGTTTTTCTATTAGCTTATCAGATAACACAGCATAACCGGGCTAAATAGGAACTGATTTGCCATACACATGGGAACAAGACCAAGAATTAACATCTTAATACACTCGTCTTGTTTCGTTTCCGGAAAAGCTTCCAGCCAAAGAAGAGTAACGAGTGTTAAGCACCTTCAAAGCTTTCACCAGACAGAACGACTTGTACTGATTCCTTGGAACCTGCAGGCAGTTAATGCCATCATGGTTATCCCGTCCATGTAATTCTAGAACCGCGGAGCAGGGTGGTCAAATATGGTACTTTACAAATGTAAGTGCTGTGAACGAATGTCACGTCGAAGAAATTCTAGTACATTGAATACTGAAAACGACATACATACTATAGACTTATTATCAACACCTATTATTAGTCGTAATAACAAGTAAAAAAGACTTAAGTTGATTGCACATATTACCTGAGGAGTACCACAGTTGAAAAGTGAAAACTTCCAATAGATACAACGGCTGCGAACTCTGTCAGGGAACATCCGTGGTTTTTCAGCTGAATTTCCAAAAATGTCCAACACTTTACACGAACCATCCAGGTGAAATTAAGGACAATCAACATTACTGTCATTGAGATAGTCCAATTCAGCCAAATCTACAACACGTCACATTTTACGGAAGTCACTAATGTATTAAACTGTGACTAGTACGACACGTCAGCTTTCACACATATAGTTTAGTGCATATATTCGAATGCAGTCTGTTCACCAGACTAAGTGAGTTTTCATGTGGACTTGTGTACGCAAACCCTCATCTAATGAGAGCATTCTATAGTTTTATACGCGACGCCCCACTTGGTGCAGATAAGCTTATGGCAGTTATTACATAACGTTGAAAAGTCTGCTATCTGTCAAAACTGGTCGTATGTATGGATTGCAATAATTGGTAGCGCCCCACTCGTACTTAGTCTATTGATCAGACTGAGTCAGGTCCTCTGTTTATCATGAGTTGGAAGGTGAAGTTTGCTTTCGGCATACTAGATGGAACTGCAAACTTAACTGTTTCGCGGCCAGGTTGCTCCGGCTTAGCTTTATTCGCCCCCATCCACAGTGATCTGACGTTTATTCTTCACAGATTACTTTGAGGATGATTTTACCCTATTTTTCTGTCGAAAACTGCAACAGCCTGAAATGAAGGAGTTAAACATCGAATTAGTGAGTAGGATTGTATAGCCTTTAATGCAATTGCCTCGATCACTGAACAAATTAACACGTTGACATCAAAGTTTTGACTGTATGAATCCAAAAACAAACTTCAACACAATTCAATGACTCATAATGACCTGACCACAACGAGCTTCTCTTGATCCCTCTCAACTTGACAAAGTGAGGTAGACGGAGCAAACTTAATTATGTTGGACTTTTGTGCTACCGCAATAGTAAAAACTATCAGGCGACTCTTTTTCGAAACATGACAAAATTGGTGAAATACGAGGATATTTAATCGAGAAAGAGCAAACATGACAAGTGAAGAATGGAGGTTTTGCATACTTTGTCAATCCTAAACCTTTCAGCGTACCATTTCTACAAGAAGCATTCGATTATTCCAGTTTGACCCTAGATTTTTCACATAAGCTGTAAGCTGCTTTTACTGACCAGGTTTTGTATTTCAACTTACGTTATTGTGGAGCAACCGTACGCCACTAACATTACGGAGAACACAGTTGATTTGTCGCAAATGGCACAATAATCTTTTTGCAAATGAAATTCTAGTAGTCCAACCTATTTTTGTTAAGCTTCTTTTAACGCTTAATGGCGAGGACTCAGTAAAATATAGGACTTGCACTACATTTCTGACACATTCCGTCATTTTCTGCTTCCCTCACTTCAGGAGGCCTTCTTCGTAGTCAGACACGCCATGACAAACGGTTGTATGTCGACGTGATCACAGTTCATCAGCTCAAACAACGATAACATCACAACGATGCACATTTTGAACGTCGGCCGCGTGATCCAACTAGCACAAACTCAAAGAAAGTACAACGAAATTTGTTTTGCGTTTAGTCCCAAACGCCGACTTCCTTATCCCTTCGTCGCTTACCCGGTGGTGATATTCGACCCGAGCGATCGAATGCAGATACCGGTGGGCAAATGTATTTAAATATTTTGTATCTCTTATTTTAAATGATCAGTTTTCGCAGCCGTAAGGAAACATATCTCTCGCTGTGGCATTATACGTGCAAATTCTGTGCTTCGTAGGGATGCCTCTATGTCTCTAAAACTGTCTTAGATTAGCGCATGCCGCTTGTAGCGTTAGAGAGAGGCGCTTCTTTTTCATCCTATACACCTCCATAACTTCATTGTTCAACGTCAAATATGTACTCATGGTAATCTTGCAGAAGCACATTTTTACACTTCGATGCTGCAAACTTTCTACCGAAGTATTTAAAAGATAGCGAAATAACGTTTGTTTATGCTGCTTGCTCACCTTGCTATTAAGCTCGGCTGTTTTAACCTGTGCCGAAACTACGACCAGGAGAGAGATGGTGAGATTGCCGGCTTTACATTTAAATACTATCTTGAAATTAATGTGTAAAATAATGACATACTTACCGGTGGGCTTAGAACTAAACAAATGTAAGGTAATGGGCGTAGTCAAACTCAGGAGATTCAGGGGGTATTACAAAAAGAACAGATGGCCACGACATATCAAACTGATGGTCTTGAGTAGATTTAATTTGATGGTTGTGTTAAGCACTGAAAGCAAGCGGTCTTGTTGAACGTATCCACTCTACTGCTGTTCCAGTCCCAACGTTCCCCCGTATTTTCGGCATAATGTATTTTTGACCCCTGTCTCCGCAATACTGACAACCTACTAGCCCCATATTCAGGTGACGATTTACTTTTTCTTTGCTTCAAACACTGATTGAACCTGGTCTGAAGAAGCTAATCTGTTAGAAGTGAATTGAACAAGTTGTTTTCACACTACACATTCTGAACTGGTTTCACGAATCGTCAACTAAACGCACTAATCCCAAATGCTTAACTGGTTGACATCAAATTTATCTTACCGTATTATAAAGAGTGGTGTACTAGAATAAATGCTGGAATCTGATTGGACGTTTCCGGCTGTTCAAACACTATGTTTGCACCGTATTGTGTTATACTGTGTCGAAAGTGGGCTTATTACTACCAGATCAGTCAAACTTAGACTCGATCATCTGGAACAGCGTCAGTAAACTTGCCATACCGAAACATGGTTACATCCGTGATTGATAGACAGCTTCTTACCCCATTGCTAGTCGCCATTCCACAAACAACTGTGTTTTGTTCGGCTTTAACATCTTTGTTGTTGGATAAAAAGGCTGGTATGTACCATCGACGGAGAACTGCGAACATAAATGTAATTTTCATATTTGGATTAGTGGTCGGATTTTGTGCCAAATTTTTGTCAGAACATATATGTGGTAGATCAGTCTGACAGCAGTCGATATTACCTACAAAGAGCGCAATTTGTACAAACAGTTGGTCTTTCCTTGTAAATTTTACACAAACCACATGACCGTAACAAGGGAAAATACCACAGACACTTCTTAACCAATATTCTCTGCAAAATTGTTGTTGGTTCCAGTTCATTCGGCTCCAGTTTCTTCTTGTTGAACTTCTACTACCCTCTGAGCGGCTTAGGTCAAAGACCTAAAAGCCGTCCAATGACAGTAGGCACTCCCACGGCTGCCGAAAGTAGAATGTTACCTAAAATTGTTTAAATTCGCCTTGTTTGCCACCGCATTTACTAACCAAACTGTCAGTGTGCTTTTTTTTGCAGTTGTATGAAGCATCGCAATTAGAGGTTTCTGGTTATACCGCTGGAATTCAGTTGTACCATGCGTTTGTATTGTGAAAGACTCCGAAGAGGCGCACAAGGTTTCTGTTTGTGTGCTATGTTTACGGTTTGATGTATCAAAAGGATGTTGTGGAAGGATGTGATTAACAATGAATTTCTGTAGTTAATTACCTGATCTCCGAATTGGGCTACTTCGAAAAATTTCACGGCTCAGATACTTCTGGTCAGTCCCATGTCACACTGCTCTAATTTGTGTTACATCCGAGTGAGTGCATCACACTGTTCTTGGTGTCATAGAAACATATTTATTTACACCTGAAATGTATATTGTAATACTGTTTGAATGCTTGACAGTTTCAGTGATATCAACTTCATATTAGCCTCCGTAGTGCAAATCCTCGCCATATTAACCATACTGATATTTGTTTGCGAACAAATTTTTGTCTTATCATTTGGAAGATATGATGTCTGGAATCCTAAGCAACACATACATTGAAATCACTTGTGGAGAAGAATAACCATTCGGTTTTTGAGCGGGATTTTGCGGCTTGTCACTGTCTTTTACAATTCAGGTCTGATGTACTTCCCTGCGTTCGATTACGTAGGCTTTTCTTCCATTGGCTGCTGATGTTCGGCAGCTTACATTGGTTTGTGTAAATTTAATGTGACTCATGACTGAGCATCTTTTGAATATTTATGTTAAGTTGACTGGTAACTATTTCGTATTCGCATTAATTTACAAACACCAATGAACATATAAGATCGATATGACAGGAAACCAGTAACGTTCAATCATAAAGCCTGAAGATTAGAATGCAGCGTGCAACTGAAGCGTTGTATGAGTACCGCATGAGTCCCTTTAGAAAGTACGTCAGAAGTTGTAATCATTGGTTGTCTCACTGTAGAATCTTTCCCAAATACACTATCCAATTACTAATATAGAACAGACTCAGTTGCGAAACATCAGCACTTTGTTTGCATTCGATAGCATGCCCAAGACGCGACGAGTAGTGGATTCTAGCGTGAAATCATTTAGAAATCCTGCGCTAGCAGTCAGTCTGCAAAACCACTATGTGGATTCCATATAGAACAGTGGGGCCGGTGGATGAGAGTCCAGATGTGAAATTTTCCACTTCCCGGCAAACCTTCGTAGCTCAGATGGTATGGAGCTTGTTGCGTTCGTCATCCTACTTCTGTCGGTGGTTGGAATCCCGCTGAAGTCCGGGTTTTTCGCAGTTGGGCCCCTCAAACTACTTATCAGCAATACAACTACCAATAATGCAAACATGTTCAAAGCCAGATTGGTTAATTATTCGTCAAAATATTGTCTCATGTGACCTATGGGATCCGAAGACGATGGGAATCAGTTTGAATGCAAAAAGTGTACACCATTTGTTGCACACCGGTAGCTTAAGTCAATCTTTACAAGTAAGTTTCGAGTTACTTAAACAGGTTTAACAGGTGACAGTCAGTTGCATAAATACAACGTGTTAATTTACTCGCCTTCAGGTGTTCCCCAAAAATTAGCTGACACTGATGTTTTCCAGATACATGTCATCTTCATTGTATAAAAATAGCTTATGGTAATTACCCACTCAATTTACTGGGCAATCTGAATGATCATGAAGGATACCGTAAAACATTTTTGTTTGTTGTTAAATCCCTGGTTAGCCAAGCACCCACTTAGAAGCATACCAACTCCTCAATCATTGCTTTTATAACTGAAGGTGCGTGAAAAACACGACATGCTAGTAGTTTATTTTATGTTGGATACTGGGACGTTTTTAAATCGGTCACTTGAAGGATTGGCTGTCTGATTGCTTGTTTTGTGTGTGTAGAAGTCCCCAAATGCGAACCGAAATCAACACGTTTTAATCCACAAAAAATTGCATTAGAAAGAGATCTAGTTAGTTATCTGATAATTTCAAATGGAACACCACCCATACTTGATTGCGATCAAGTGTGCAGTTTGAAATATTGTAATTATCCGAACGTCTTTTAAGTGTTGGTTCTCCAGTAGACTCCCACCTGAAAATAAGCCACCCTATCCAGACTTTGCCATCAGTAATCAATGTAGAGTGTAAACTTATATCCTGTCTCTACTGGGACGCAAATACAGCATAAGTCTGGCCCAAATATAAGATATAGTATCCCCACAGGATAGCATGTGACACAGACTAGAGGACAGCGAAATGCTTTGGGTACACTTAACCAAGTCAGAAAAAAATCTGCTGGTATCGAAATGTTATCAGTAATCGATGTGGGGAAAACTAGGAAACATATGCGATGTTAGATTGAAAAAACATTAAAGTGAGCGGAGAGACGACTGACTGACAGAGTAAACAGACAAACACGTACACTACACTGTATTTGTCTCCGTATTGAAATCTGGTTATTGGTCTTTTCCAATGCACTTTTGCCAACAAATGCTCATAGTTTGACAGTCAATGGTTCACTTGTTCCATCATGTTTTTTTGCACGTTTGTTTGACAAACGGTGGGCCTGAAATACACCAAGTGGGATCCCCGTTGTCTCCAGGTCAATCAACTTTAAATGTTTGGTTTAATATTTACACCCTTTTCAACGACGCGATGGTTTATGGTGTGCCTCTTCCTTGATGCATGCAGACGGCGTCACGTCCATGTTACTTGAGTGACTAATGACCTCGATGAAAATGTACTTGATATGCACCCCACGTATTGGAAACTGCGGTCATTTTCACCAGTATAATTTGAATGTCATCCAATGTGGAAGTTACGGAAATTGATTGGGGTTCTAATAATCACAATCACGGAAAGCTACAGTTTCGAAACTGTGAAGATTAACTGTTTTCATGTAATAAGCAGCATACGGACAATGTTTAACTATAACTGACAATGGCAACAGCCCAACAGAATGAACTCGCTCAGTCCTGGTCCCTTGATAAGTGGCTCTAACACTGTGTC
This sequence comes from Paragonimus heterotremus, assembly GCA_013368495.1. Taxonomy (NCBI): domain Eukaryota; kingdom Metazoa; phylum Platyhelminthes; class Trematoda; order Plagiorchiida; family Troglotrematidae; genus Paragonimus; species Paragonimus heterotremus. The sequence continues at coordinate 151,249 of LUCH01000898.1, read as the reverse complement.
AATCATATGTACATAATTCGAACGTAAATGGGCTTGGTAGTGATGTGGTGATTGGTAGCCCATTCAGTGAATCAAAGTAGTAAAAATGTACTCGGTTCATGCCTGAAGAAATTAATGCACGAGATCTGATCGTCGATGATTTTAGGATTTCCAAATAAATCCGTAAAGATAAACGTTAGTTCATTTTCCTCTACCGTCGGCATTTGTTTCTTCAGAGAACCAACTGGGTTTACCAGTTCTACATAAGTCCACTGTTGACTGTGGACCAGTGATGTAAATCAGACTAAACTTTCTCATATCTAATCAAAAAACAGGTTTATTGTGACTTTTAAACGGCGAAAAGTGGCGCGAACAATGACTATGGTAATCTTCGAAAAAGGTTGACATGGTGTGTATTTTTCTGTTTTTTTTTTATGACTCAACGTAGCAAAACGATGACGGGTTATGTAGGGTATGGTTCTTAAAACCTCTGGCACAACCCTTCCACAACATTCAATAAGTGAGAATTAAATCCTAATGGTTTATTTGAGGGTATAGTAGTAAACCTCAAAATCTGTAAAATTGTGGACATTTTAGAAAACATTTTCAGCGTTATCTCACCACACCACTGATGGAACGATGACACCGACAGCAGAAACGTTGGAGTGTTACCGACCCAAGAATATGTCAGAATCCACAAGTGAGCTCTTAACATTCATTTTGTAAGGCAAGTGGGGAGTTCTAGAACAGCTTGGAGTGTCCCCGGTTCTAAACGAGAAAGGAAGCTTTCAGTAGAAGGGACACATCCAGCTAGCCTCAGAACAGTGAAATGATTTGTGTGAGTACTGGTAAGAGTTCTCACAATTCTTACAATTTGTCTTGCTTTACAGCTTCCAGTTCACAAGATGTAGCACTTTGAAACGTTGTTTTTAAGGATTCTCACACCAAATACTATAGCCAGTAACGGAAAGCAAGTATTCGTGGACCGCCGGATCGATCGTATTTCACTCACAGGACGTGTTAGCACACAAAGTGTTCATTGTACGTAAAACAAAACCTGGGATGACTAATCAACGCACGCATTTTACTATTTTTTCACTCATTTCAATAAGTTAGGTGAGTTCAGCGTTATTCACGTTATCGTACGGCTGATTTATGCTCACAGATGACAATCCACCGTACGGGGATAACATGTTTTGGTCGCGCGAAAAAATGGACAGAATGTAATGAATTGTTAAGTCGAAGTAACTTCAAAAATGCTTAAAATTAACCTTTTGTACAATTCTGCGAAACACCGATTTTCCCATGGAACGGACATAAAGTCAATTTATCAAAGGCGGATAGAAACACAGTATATTTCAGTGTCACATGTTACTTGCACTTTGATGGGTAATTAATGAATAAAACATAAATTTTGAGGAAGTACGACATATTTTAGCTCGTGGCCAAATTTGCTGACAAATTTGACCAAATATGACCCAGACGTTTGTAAGTTTTCTAAACTTCTGTCTACTCAACTGTGAGATCCATTTTTGCCATAGTTACTATTAGACTAACCCTAGCTACTCGAATATGAGGACGGCTTCACAACCATAACGAATGTACTGATTAGTGCAGCTACAAATGGGTATAAACATTTGATTGATTAAAACAACACTTTCAACTAGTATTTTACCTTCGACACTGGATTGTTAATCTAGTGACCTCAGTAACGTCAAATAATTTAGAGTACAAACGATGAGTACACGTGTCTGTGTTGGGAATGCAACTGCCTTGTGGTCCGGTTGTACTTCTTATAACTGCCTACTCAGGGAACCTTTTAATAGACACCGAGATTCTCGTCTTACTCATTCAGAATGGTTGGATTACAACAGGTGCGTTAATTATAAACATGTTGAATAATCTTTATCACAATCTAGATTCATGGAGCCTTTGATTATGTGCGTTGGTGTCGAATAATCATTTTAGATTTCGGAAACGCTTTCCTTAATCCGGCAGCGTATGTTTCATTAAGGGACAATGGAGAACGGTTGTTGATCAAGCTAAGCGAGATAGTTTCCCTTTTGGGACATTTCCGAAGTGTTAAGACTCGTTGGGTGATCTGTCATGTGAGTGAAACTCATTGAGCATGTTATAAGACTTGGTTAACTTTTTGGAACATTAACTACGACGAAGGTAGCAGATTTAGTGCAAGTAGCAAACACGTATCCCACGACGTTTACTGAACCAAAGGGTTTCACAAGAGAAACCCAACTGTTTCTTTCATCGCCTCTAAAAACTCCACAGATTCTATGCACCCTGCTGTCGGCATTTGAAGACCACATAATGATTTGGCTAATTTCTAACGGTATAATGGAGCACAAGAAGCTTCAGAATGCCATGTGTGTTCCGTATTTCCACACTACAGAAAACTGTCTGATTCCTAATAAAACCAGATGCTAATTCATCTTCCTCAATCCTGTTGTACTGAGCGCTACTTTAGAAACCGAAATCTGCAGCCATTACTGAGAAACGAGACCTGGGAGCTATTTGTCCGATGGTCTCTCTTCGTTGGCGAGAAAAACCAACATGCCACCCTGAGCGGTTGTAAACTCGTTTGAGTTGCATTTGTTTGTGAGCACCTCTTGGCAGTCAGACTGGTAGTGCACATACACCTTTGATTGAATATTGAAGATCTTCACTCGTATCTGTAAAAGAATGCCAATATAACTGAGGAATTACAACGATGACAGACAAGCTGATCCAAACGACTGCTTTCGTGAAGCAGGACAAAACAATAGAGAATAACGAAATGTGTAAATAAATAATGTGTAGTCGATACACGAAGTTGGTGCTGAGGCAGGTGAAGGGGCAGTAAAATGAAAAGATAACCTAGAAGAGTTGCCCGCGAGCTCGTGACTTGGGCTGCTTGTTCGAATGCGCGCGAGGAAACCATCGATATCATAACATGCATCCAAAGATTTCTGACAAAAAGGGCACAGTGTACAATCAAAGGTGAAGTATGTTCACTGACAAACAAACGGAGCCGGTACACTTTTAATATCGTTTCCATTTAGATTGCTCAGAATTTTGGCAATTCTCCGTATACGACAAAAATCGTCTTTTGTGAATAAGAAGTGTGCATGCATGAGTTTGCTATTTGGGCAAGGACCAATGACCAAAGTTCATGTACTGAAGCTTAAAAACTAGTTGAAACAACACTTCTTGTAGCACACGTGGAGGACAATTTCTTTTCAACCCTTGTTCACGTGTCCTAAATAACCTAAAGTTGTATTGAACGAAGGCACCGGTAAACATTTCTAAGTTAAAATTACTAACGACTACATGTGATTAATACAAAACCTAACAATGTTATTCTTAAATCAACAAGACATTGCAAACTTTGATCAGTACAGAGATTTCGGTTTGAAAAATTTTATGACATTGTAATTGCTGTTTCTAGTCCTCGGTTTTATTGTTCGCATAATTCATGAAAAGTTTGCTCGATTGAGAAAGATGAAAATGCTAGTTACATTTGAATATATATTGAGTGATCCAGAACAAAAGTTGGATAGTGAGTTTTGGTGAGGTGGTTTGAGAAGTCTACTTGCTGTAAACGTTTGAATAAGAGAAAACGTGAAAGAGCAACCGGGTAGCAGGATATTGAGTCAAACCAGAGCATTCACACTTCATATTGGCACTATTGTGAATGGCTGAGTACAGCTTCACTGTGCCAGAAAGATACCGACACTCAGGTAGTTTGAAAGTTCAGCTTGGTTACATTTGCGATCATCAGTGATAATATACAGTTAGGTTCAAGCTGAGCTTTGCAAATTGAACTCACTCAGAAACCAAAGGAATGTTACGTCGAATTCAGATGTTTCATTAAGTCTTTTACTGTTGAAGAGTTATTTATGGGGTGATAGTTTGTGCTCGGCAGAATAGTAACTGTCAATTGATTTTATGGTTGAATGAAAAGTCCGTGTGCTAACCTCAGATCACTTCGGAAACGTCGATAGAGAACAAAGAATTTACAAGAACAGTGAGACGGCTAATATGACTTATTTTCCTTTGCCTGTTCCTCAAAATAGTTATAACATAATAAATATATTATAATCGTCATTAGAGTGAGTAGTAAAGCTGTTATTGAAGAGACTGCTGTCGGCTGGTTTTACTGTGACGATGTGCTCTTCGTTCATATTTGTATATTTGGGTGAAATAAGGTGAAACAAACCGAAATGTCTACTTGAACCTCTTTTGAGAATTTATAACTTCAGATTATTGAAAATACGTTTCGGTTTGCTCAGTACTGTTGTAAATATCGTCACCGACTGAGAGCAACATGAAACTAAACTTTGACGTTAATATTTCATAGTATAATATATAGCCGTAGTTGTAAGGGTTGAAACACTCTGTTTTGTTTGTTTCATAACTTCCGTCGTAATTATGACTTGATATTCAGCCGCTAACACCTATATACACTTCTTTCTGTTCAGGCGGTCAGTTTAACAATAATGCAGCGTCCATATTTTGGGCATTGTCTTATAAGATATGATTCTACTGACAATATTTCTCAGTCCTATATTTCGACCTGGAAATGGAAAACAGTAATGAGTGTAGACACTCATAGTGTGAAGTGGTGAACTAAAGACATTGGGGAAAATCTCGCTGTGACGTAAGGCCAGGTAAACTGAACGTAAGAAAACCACGCTTAACTATTGATACGCATCTCCGAAATCAATGACCGGCTGGGTGATTGCTAAGGACGTTTCAGCAATAAAAGCGCGTTTTGTACTACCCCATTGTGACGGTGGTTATCCAGTTGACCATGATCTGCTTTTACCGTTTATCTGGAAATTTCGCAAATTTACTCTTGAAAAATCACTAGTGAAGTGGTTAGTTTATGTCTTAGTCTACTTGTATTTTCAAAGTAGTTAACGGGGTTTGATAGCCTAAAAAGTCATCTGTCTAACTTGCAGGTACGCGACTTCGAGTTGTCGTACAGGTACCGTAAATCGCTGAAGCGGTGTCACATCTCGGTTATTAAAGTCATGGGTGTGCGTGGGTGGGCTTTGAGCACCGCGTGTAAACAATTTGTAAGACAGTTCGAGTAAGAAACCAGCAGTGGCAAATGTTTACATTACTGAAATACATATTTACATGCACTATGTTGCAACTCAAATGGTAGATTGCATGAAATTACATGAATAAACAACTGTATATCAGGCACCATTGGGGACCGTAGTTTCAGTGACCAGTATCTGGTTACTTCGGTTTAAGGTACATTACAGTGTGTCGTTTGGTGTATTACTATCAACATTGGAGTCATTTTTCACCGATGAAAGCTAAGCACAATTACGATACTTGTCATTGTGAAGGTTGAGACATTGACAGTGGAATGTTGTTATTTTTGTAGCATTTTCGGTTTTAAACGAGAACCGTTCAAGTGGGCCTTACCCACAATGCGTGTATCTTGTCTTCACCGGTGGTCACGGTGACTTCCATTACATTTTTCAAGTAACTCCGTTAATTCAATGTTTTCAGTTTTACAGCAAGGGTGTGTTTACATCCCATCGTAATTTAATAGTTATTGCTTCACTCACCTTCAGGAGAGCCAATCGCTTTCGCGATCAATATCTGGCACATATCAGATAATCACGCGCACGTTTGCCGTTAGCCAATCAAACTTGAGGTAATCGTGACAGCGTGACTTTGTGTGGGTTCGAAGCTCATTTCGGTAAATTCGGTGATATAAGACAAACTTGTTGATAACAACACAAAGCAGCCGTGAGTAAATATCAGTTCATTTACTTTGATGGAGTCAATAAACTTCACACATTAAACAGAAATTTGGCTGATAACTTCAGAACATGTTCAAGCAAAAAGCTTTCAAGTTCACAATTTTAACTCCGTGGACTCTACTGTCCGAAAAACTGCCTGAGGAGGTTTGCCAAGATGAACCGGCAGATGAATTCGCTGACTTACTTTGTGTGCGAACCAGACTGGAATTAAACCGTTATGCTTTTTGGCCACGAGCACGTGGTGAGGCATTTCTATACTCGTCTTTTGATGCTTTCGAAGAACGGTTTCTGAGACATTCGGAATACGCCGTAATCGTACTATCTGGGAAACATACCTCTTGCCTGGACAGTATCTATCCAAGATTGTTGGTATTTTTTACAATGCGTCCTTCATGGGCTAAGCGTTTTCTTCTGGTTTTTCTTGGCGAACCCGAAGCACGATTTCGTTTCGACACAGGATTGCTTACTCATGCACCGATTGTGTTCCACGGAACGGCCGATACTAACTGGACCACAGATGACGAATGTTGGGAGAGACTACTTGGTGTGCTCAGAAGTGAGTCAATTTGTCATCTGTCTTCAGAATTTATCTCATTCTTTGTGTTGACCACTCAGAGTTTCAAAAGTTTAAGTGTACTTTTCTTAGAAGCTGACTGCATCACAATGGCATTTCATTCAAGTTGTAAGCCGGCAAATTAGCACAACAGCTCAGATCTGACATTTCAGCCCTTATTCCTTTGCTTAGTTTGTTTTCGTTTGCATTAGGAATATCTTGTTAGCCTTAGCGCAGTCATAGTGACAGTCATAATAGTAATTTAATCATCTGCCAAACTGTTAAGTTTTGTTTTGTAGAAAATTATTGTGAAAGCCGGCAAAGCAGATGAGTTGCACTCACACCTGATCGCGAGTATAACAGTTAGGTAGAACTGCCAGTAAGTATTTTTCAAAAAGAAGCATTAAACCTCTGCGTTGTCATTGTTAGAGCTTAATAGCTATACGTTAATCTACCTCAATCAAGATTTGAGTTCCAAACCAAGTTTTCTGTTGGTCGTTGTGTCATTAAATTCACCCATAAACGCTATGTCCAGCGGCTTTTATACACTGCTAAGACTGAATGTACACTTAGAGAAGAAACACTTGACTGTCCTGATAACATAGCTCGAGGTTTACGCACCAGTTAATTTTTGATCATGCCATAGACGTCATATTGAAGGTTATTTTTGGTTACTGACGAATATGACGTGTTCATCAATAATCCGAGATGGAAAGCTTGATTCAAATAAAGATGAATCACATTTCCGCTTTTTCATAACAATGCTAAGTTTCCCGTATTATTGTATTCTGCGGATTTTCTAACCAATCCTTATGAAATGAAGCCTATAAACAACAAATTGTGAACAAGTAATCAAATTAATGATTTTAACCCAGATCGTTTGCTGTTTATCTTCAATTCACAGACTGTACGGCTCGTTGAGTTTCTGAACAATAACAGACTGCCAAAATTATTGACCAACACTTGTAAAACAATATATCGCCTACGCAAACATCAATTACGCTTAAAGTGCTTTAGAGATCATGATGCTTCATTGGATCATTAGATTGAAGGAATGAAGTCAAAAGTACTAAATTGGCTGGGGAATTTGGGCTCGTTGTCATATTGTTGTGGCGATTATTTTACATTCGTTAAGACAGAGTGGGGTTGGAAAGATTGTGGAACACAATAAACGATTCAGGGTACTTTGTGACAGCCAGTGGTTACTCAAACAGTGGTTGACATACATAACCTACTGCGTTTTCAAAGTGACATTTATCAATTCCGGCAAACTTTCTACTTCAGTTATTTTTTTTATAGTCCATACTCAAACCAATTTTTTTTTAGCTGAGTTGCTTGATCAGCCAGCAATGCTGAACATAGTTCAGTTAATCAACTAGAATGCAAGATCTGTGGCTGATAAAATTATTCAAGCTTGTATTACTGTTAGACTTCACAGAGGTTTGTTACTTCCGGTGCGAAAACAAAATAAATTTTGATTTATAAAAGGTGGTATTCTAGAAAATCTCAATAAAAGTTTTAAATCACAGGCAAAAAGAATCATGACAATCAGTGGTTGAATCAACTAAGCTTCATTAGGTTTTGCAGCTGGTTTCATTACTATTCCCTTAGACTTGACTAAGGCCTGGTAAATCAACACCTCAACCGGGTTTTTACAAAACAGTCATCTGTAATAGATTTGTTTACTACAATTCAAATTTAACTTACTCAATGTTAAAACGATTCAGCTTGAGGCGATTATATAATTATGTTTCGAATTAGAGATACTGCAGCTAGCTTCATAAAAAGCTACCTGCATTCCCTGTCTTACCAGATTGACTGGCTTCACATGTACCGACCAGCTGAAAAAAATTCATCTGGTTACTTCAGTATTTCCCTCCGTATATATCCGGATCTACTGCTGTAATAAGCAAATTTTGCTTCGGACAGAAGATTCCTCACTCAGTTTTGTGTACAGATTTGCTACAGTTGTTGGTATGATGTTCCCGAGCGGTAACCTAACTACTTGTTTTATAAAATGATTGCGAACTACGAAGCATAATAGAAAATTCACCAGTAGACAGTTTAAAGAAGCGGTACGAACACACCTATGTGACTGAACAACTACGAGGAAATACGTTGCTGTACAAATGCAAAGAGATCAGTCCTAATGAGACCCAGTAAGACTGATTCTGAACTTGTAACTCAACGGGTTGTGCCGGCTGTTCGTGAAATGACTGTCTTTGTCGACCAACATGCTGACCCCCGTTTTAACAAAAACAGTAGAATGATCTGTAGCTATCCATTCCCGAACTGTCTGTCATTTATGCACAGTAATTATCTTGACCATTTCGTCGTGGGCGGTGTCCGTGAGGGCAGTGGTCTAGTGAATATAGTAGTTAACATCAATGCACAACTCGCGGTTGCAACGTAATGTTCCATGTCAACCGCTAACAGGTTGAAAAGTGTTCTGGCGGTAGAAGTAATCTCTATCAAGTGACAGTCATTCACATGTTTAGTCGGCCACATAAATCTGTAGTCACGCAAGATAACTCAAACCTCGTTTTGACACATCGTCCGCATCCACATATGCATGTATACTGGTTGTTAAGCTGAATACACACACATGCCTTATCCGGGAAGGTCATAAAATGATTCGTAACCAAGCATATCTGCCACGTTAATCACCAATGATAGTGAAATGAGAATTCTATAAGAAATTTACAGAACGGATCCTATTGAGTTGTGTTCTTCTTGTCCTGTTCAATCTAGAGTTTGTATAAATCTGGTAGTTCGCCTCACGTTCGGCTATTCTTAAGTTCCGGGCAACTCTTCCTGAACAGTGAACAGATAATAGCATGGTGAAGTTACCAACTCAGCTGATCGATGCTCATTTAAATAAACATGCCGTATCTGGCCCCATTCGAGCTGCTATCTAATAGTAAGTAACTCATACTACCAGCAGCATAAAGAAAGACACCGTCATATCGAGTAAAGTTTAATTATTTCAATGTTTTTCACATTCCGAGAAAATATCTAATGATTACCTTGAGTAATAACATAACATGGTCACGTGAGTTTGCTAGTATTTTTACCAGACTCATAATAATCTAAATTTTTGTGAGGCGTTTTCAGAACTTCTCCTCGTTCCCTTGACCGACTGCACTGTTCACATCTTAATTCCCCGGTTTGTTTTCAAAACATTTTGTATGTCACGCCAGATTACCAAAACACTTATCAACCCGTAGTGTCATTAGCAATCAACGGCTTATTGATTTTACTATTGCTTATTGTTGTACAATATGCCGAATTCTTCGGGAAATGTTTCAACTAACACAAACCAACTACTTTATAAGAACCTCCACAAATATAATTACATGTCGTCCATTAGCTCCCGGTAAAAGCATTTATTTACATCCAACTGGTCTAACTATTGTGTTTTTCCTGATGATTTTCGCACAAAACGGATTATTTCGTTTCTGAACAAACAACGGAACTGAATCATTAGAGTTTTCTGTCGCTTAATACCGATGATATCCTCTCATCAACTCCGTCATGAGATTCATCGTAGTCTCTGTTATTGTTACGAGACTGTTCCTAATTTCGTGAATTGCCCATCAATAGCCGAAAGTATGAGTACACATAAGTCCATAACATCATATCTGTGGATGCGTAGGGCACAGTATTTGCCCCATTGTAGTTCGTTTTCGAACATTCCGTTTACTATTATGTGAATGTATATAAACATGCATAAGTATGTATAAATATGGTCCTCCCCCCATTCACTGACATGGAAATAGCCGTGTCTAGATGATAGTCATTGACCCCTACGGCAGGAGATCTGCCGTCTTATACAAAGGTTATTCTTTGGATTACAGCTGTGTAATCCCCAGTTGCGGTGTCTGTGAACAAAACGGATGTACTTTGTGTGTGACATCAAATATAGAAGAACGGACGTAAATCTACTACTTTCTCATGGAACAGTTATAAACTACACTAGGAGTCATTTTTGTGCGTACCTTATGTCTTGTACTAGCCTCTCACATACACCAGTGGCGTTCACACCCCTATCGAAGTCACCGATTGTGGTTGGAGGTTACGATCATATTGTGTGCGGATGGCGCTCATTTACAATGTGTGCCCTGGAAGCGGACATCACAAATCCATTTTCCACTGACGCCAGATGGTTCTTGATTATTCCGTTACGAACATAACACAGTTCTAAAACATCGACTTCAAACTGGACTGGTTGGAAGTTTGTTGCTCCGAGTTGTACACATGCCAATCAGCTGATTAGACAAGCATTTGGTTTACGTCTCGGTAAGATCGATAGACTGCGGGTCAGCCTGACATTAATAGCTATGTAGGTCATATGACGTTAATTAGGTGATTGAAAAAACTCACTTACAAGACGGACGGAGATAATTTAATTCCAATACCTGTCACAGTAAACTTCAACCACCAGTTTGTTGTGGCTACACATTTTGTCAAATATGGACGATTTTTCCGCTTGGCTGAAATGATGCCAAAATGTGAAAGTCAAACGAAGGTATGCGTTTTCTGGTAACATTCTTGAGGTTATAGCCTGTGGAGTAGTTATGGTGTATAGGTAATTAGGTGTATGTACAATCTTCCACGAAGACATTGAGCAACGCGTAGCGATGAACCAATGACCCCAAATAGTCAAAACAAGATTGTGTCATAATACCACGGCACGAGTGAACAAATTATCAGGGTAAATAGGTAAACAAGCACAATGGTTTCGATCGACAGATCGTTTCCTGGAAGTGGGTAACAATTTGGTGCCAAACAGGCTGAAGATAAATTATAATCACATATGAAGTTCATGCCTAACAGAGTTTTAGGAGCAGTTAAAAGGTTCAAAAACAACCAGATAGTGTTTAACTCCCAAAAAAGTGATGTACACACCACTCAAACTAAGTAAAATAATAGGTCATAGACGTCGTTTGACTTTTCCAAAGCTTTTGATAGGGTTGGTCGTTTCCTCTTGTTGAGGAAACTGAATACCTATTGCCACGTCCGCCTCTTATTTATGTGGCTAGAAGATCATCTGACTGAACGTAGGGTCAACATCAAGATTAGTGGATAGCTGTTACAGTGATTGTCTGCCAACAGTGGCGTGCCATAAGGATCACTCTTATGACCTCGGTTATTCATCCTTTTCGTTCTTCAGCTATACAGTATAGTCACATCATCGATGTTACTCAATGCCGGCGACACAAAGCTCTGACGAGTTCTGGACTTCAAAGAGGATGTGACACCTTTACAAAACGACGTAAGCTGTCTTAACTCATGGTTCATAGAAAATAACTTGCCGTTCAATGTCAACAAATGTAAAGTCATGTACGCTAGCTATCAAAATCGTGTTGATTGCTGAATTTTCGACATGAAGTTGTTCATGACCTAGAGACCATAATGATTGACAGTCTGATTCTGTCTACAAATTGTGTTGCCTTGGCTGAAAAACACAAATAACCCATAACTTTCTAGAGAGAACTTGTGTAACGTCCCACTCTATAGGTTTTCTCACTACGTTCCTACCATGATCCGTCCGAATCTGGAAACGAACATACAGGCCTGTCGTCCATATCACAAGAAAGATTTGGCACTTGAAGTGTTCAAAGGCGGGTCATTAGAAGAATTATGCGGGTAAGGAAAACTAATTATCTGGAAAGACTGGTAGAATTGAATCAAGTTTCAATGAATTATTGACATCTCAGGGAAGATCTCATCTTTGTCTAGAAAGTATTCCACCCCCCGGGGCATCCTCATTGGTACATCTTCTCTAGCTTGAGCGGTTACCCGCTGAAAATGCTTGATGGAACAGGCAAGCTACTTTGTAGACAGAACTCTGTCACAGTTGGCGTCTGCTCAAACTGGACCTCATTACCCAATTCTCTGGTCAGTGTTGAATCGGTTGGTAATTTCAAAATCTTATTCGTTTGGCACATACATGTGAGACAACTGGCACAACAAGTTTCCTAACCGTTATACTAGTTCAGTCTCATAGATCAACAACTTCGTATGTCTGACTGAATGTTCGTCACTAAAGAGATCGCAGCCAGCAGGTTTATTGACTTTACTTTTTATTTGGTTCCGCACGTTTTTTCTTTAGACTTATAAACAGTCAAACACAATTTATCACTGTCCAGCATAAAGACAGGAACGCAAAAGCCAAGGTCCTCCTGCTTCCTATAACAATGTGTGAATCTATGACTATGTGCACAACCACCAATTTGACGCGATAAAAGAAAAACGCCTGGGTCAAGGTCCAGTAAACTATCAGGAACAAGAGAGATAAAATGCAAAGCGGTAAGCATTTGAGATAGATATCCCAAGTTTAAACCTAGAACGTCAATAGAGTATGTGGGCTTTATTTGTACAGTATCATTAACTGTACATGGTGGCAGAATGGAAAGGCATATACAAGTCACCTGAAGTTAACAGTTCGCTAAAGCTTTGAAGGAGAGATTAATATTAGAACATTGTTTAATCATTTATAGATTATTCTTTTAAGGTCTGGGCTGACAGGTGTCAATCACTGCAATTTGAGACAGTTAGAAAAACTCAATATCCATTCGCCTGTGCAGTTGTGTGCTCATCAAATATTAATCAGCAGTGTGAGTTGTTTGGCTATGCTGACTAGTTTATTCTGATGTATGTGTGATCTGACGATTTAGTTATATAATCTGGAAGCTTAGAGGTAAGTAATTCCTTGTGTTCGGTCCTTTTCCTGTCACGAATGTTTTCCAGAATGTCAATATTGTGTGACTATAAAAAATGGAAGGAAACAAGTGAATTTTTGTTGCAGAAAACAGCAATGTAGTCACTTTTCATGTCGTTGCACGTTGCACTCCGTTGAGAAACTCTACTATTAAAGTTGAACTGTAAACTTTTATCATGCACTACGTTTGTCACCCTGTGACTTACTATGTCACATACTAAACAAATTTTTTCGGGTTGCTCAATGAGGTACTGTATATGCAATCGTGACAAACAGGTTTCGCGCTTACAATAACATAATCGCCAGTTAGCCTCGTAAGCGTCAACGTCTTGTGAAGTTGTTCTTTCTTTCTCAACTTGACAGGAGTAATAGGTTATGGCTTGCTATTTAAATAAAAACCGAAGGCTTCATCCTGGAGCACGGCAGTAGTTGACCGGGAAGAAAAACGAACAGAATTGTATTACTGACGTTTTTGCGTAAGTAAGAGTAGGTCAATTCTTGTCAACCCAGTAAGACATTGTCTACTTCTAATTCATTGGAATGAGAGAGCACAAATAGCCACAGGAAACTTAACTTTGGGTAGAACTACTAAAATCTTTAGAACATTATTAGCCATCAGTCACTGTCGGAATTCCCGGAAAAATTCCAATCTTCACTTAACTAACTCTGAAGTGTAATGTTCTCCACTGAATCGGTGGATAAAAACGATGACTTTGTTCCAAAAAAATGTTTATTGCCAATTGTACACTTCCGTGTGAGATAAATGAGCTAATGCCTCGGCTAAACATTTATCACGGTTCACTGAAATATTCAAATTTGCTATTAATCGTTATTTTTTCGGATAGTTTTTGGGGAAGTAAGAGGGTTTCATGTGACAAACCTGTTTTCTCTCTGGTTTTATGAGCAAGCAAATGGAGTTATCTCAGTCTGTTTGATTCCGTGACATCATACATGTGTTTATTAATATTCCACGTACTTAAAGATTATTGGGTACTAAACGGTAGTTATTCTAACTTCTTTGAGTGGTAGTTATGAGTAGGAATTTAACGAACAATACGATTTTCGTTATCACATAATTAGTACTATGAATTAAAATTAGACTACACCATCGGAAATCTTTGGAACAAGATTTCAACACCATATTTTTCAAAAGTATACTTGCTGCTGCTCTTTTCAAAAGACCTAAGATTCCACTGTATAATGTGTCGTTTTCGGGGGTACATCAACGCACAAGAAGTTTGAACAGATAGAAGTAGAGAAAGTTAAACGTTACACACATGGTATAAACAGAATTCTACAAGTATGATTGGCTCACGCACACTAAAAACATGGATTCCCTGTGTACAGAAGTGAATGCAAATTAGACACATTTAAAATGCAACTGAATTAAATGAAGTTTAATGAAGATTGAACAAAATCCTTGTAATGAAGTACATCTGTATTAACTTCTTCTGAGAAAATGCTATAACCTCGGAATTTTCAAATTGTGCTGTTTAAATCAAAATGTTTTGGTCCGAAACTTTTCTAGCAATTTCCACCGGAACACACAGTCACAGCAGCCATGCTAAGCAGTCGTAGGCGAACTGCAGAATCGATACACAATGACTTATGCACTGATTCAGTCAGTGTAGAAAAGTACGCACGGCAATGGAATTAGAGATGAAATTTGATCGGTTTTACAATGATCGATACATTATTACTTAGCGAAAGTTTTACATTGATACAAAGCAGGGACTTAACAACCGAAAACCAATATGTTAAATTTGGGAATTAGTATTGCTTACTAAACCAAAACTTTAATTTTAGAGATGATTGTATGAATTGTTCGAAATAAGAACTCCAATGTGTGAGCATGATGTACCACTATAATGTAGTACTGTTAAACGTGCAGTGGTTCAGGCGTGTATCTCCACATGAACCCAAGCGCAGACTACAGAAAGATTTTGCTTTCTCTTGATTGACTATCCGCAAAAAATACATGCTAGCTGCTCCAGTGAGAACGAATTTGGTTGGACAAACACGTCTAAATTAACTGACCATGTGTACACAGACAAATGGGCGGGTTTTGAATAATGTCTCATTATGATACCATGTTGGTTGCCGTTCGTTAAATTGATAAATCTGAAAGCTCAAAGTCTGATATCTGAACCACGCTGAACGCTGTAGACAACCAATTGGTTGTTAACTTTACAACATTTAAGGCAATTGCTGATATGCTTTATAGAAGTTAGTATCAGGTTCTAGTTTACACTTTTGTTTCTACCAGGAAACTTGTAAGATACGGTTGAATGGTGAGTTCGTGCGAAGGCGGGTCTGATAGAGAAGGCCTGGTTTCCTTTTGAGCATGTGTAATGAAGACAAGGTGTTTAGCCAGTGAAGCTTCATCAGCTGACGCGAATCGCGAAATTACTCTGTTTGTTTCAATAATATTCCTAAGTACTGCACGAAACATAACTTAAACCATAGTTTTGTCCGCTCTTTGCGAAGTACGTGGATGTTTTAAAAAAAACCATAAACACCTAAATTGGCAATCGGCAGTTGGAGTTAAACAACCTATTCGGAACGTTGTGGCGAATTTGGATACTAATGACTAGTTGAGGATGTTTATAATTCACAACTGCCATAGCTTCAATTTGGTCTATTCCGCGAGACACTATCAATGAGAACAGCGGTCGATGTATAGCGACATTACTAAGAACCGTCATTACCAAACACTATTACAGCTGTAGTAATTTGTCTGACACAAGCTTAGCAAGTCTACCTGAAAAACCCTTACATGGACCATTCGGTGAATAACCAACAGGCACAACAAAAAACTATACTTTGCTAAAACAAACAGTCAGTTCCAGCTTCGTGATGTGTATATGTTTTCCACAGAATCTCAGTGGGTACAGCTGTCATTAGTAGAACATACCGTGTTTTTATTTTTTCATCTATCTGGTCCATTCCTAATAACTACTGCTAAAACTTTGATAAATTTTGACAGAAACAAGCATTTTCAAACACATTAATCTACGGTTTTTTCTGTCGGTTGGCGTTTATTAGCAGTGGTTATTCAGAACCAGATTTGAAATGACACTTTCTATGTTGAAAGCCAAGTAAATGTCCACTCATTCTACTGTTACATGAAACTCGTTTGTCAATTAAGTGAAGTATTTGCTACCCTGCAGAAGATTACTGGTCAGAATTTTCTACAAGCGGTTTTCCTCTGAAGTGTGCAAACAAGGACAAACCTGGTCACGATGTAATGTCAACGTGAATTTGATCATCAGGAAGTACCAACTCAACGTCAAATCAGATCGGCATACCAGAGTTATTCAGTTAGTTTGAAACTCAGCGAGCTATTGGTAATTGAGCAAAAAGGTCCCGCTAAGAGGTTACGCAGTGTACTGGAATCTGTTAGGTGAACCGTCTTTTAGTGGAATGGTTCAAACATAATTGGCGGAAACCGTTGACCACAGGGTTTACTTTACTGTTTTCGTGTAATCCTTTGAGAACTGTGGAATGATATGGTTCAGATAAATGATTAGTTCATAACGTAGCGGACAAGCAGCCTCAGTGAAGTGCCGCAAACATCTGCGAGAATCCAAGACTTCTCTACTGTCTTCGGCTACATGTTATTCACTTACAAACACACGTTGGCGGTTCAGTGATTTCCAAAGCATCATACGTTACTGCTTGGGCTACACCTTTAAGTTTACATTTGTATATCTAAGCGTGCACAGGCATGTATACTCATTACAAGGCTCAGTGTATGAGTGGGCATTCTAGAGAACAACGTCGAAGCAGTAGAGAAGAAACGGATTATTGACTTAGCGACAAACTAAGCAATCTTCAAAGAGGTCGTCGACTGCCACTCTGCGCCATGTTTAATGGTGCGCATAGTTGCCGCTGATCTCTGGAACTCTGACTCAACGCAGCGCTCAGTCTACGAAAGCAGATATCAACGTGGGCACATTAATGCTTACAAACTAAGTCGTGGATATTGCAGATTACGCTCTAATAGTTGGGCCATAAGATGACCAAAGAAACGCACGACAGGACCAATGGTATCAAACAGGGAACATTGCAGTATTCACGGAAGTGTCTCGTTTGCTTTTCATGAATTTCTGTTGTCTGGCTCGCTGGTCGATCAACTAATTGGTGCGGCATGTACACGTGGAGAGAGGTCGTTAAAAAGTGATGATCGGCTGAAATCGCCTAAAAGATGATAAATTTTGAAGCCATGCAAAGAAGCAGAACGCGTAGGTTCAGAGTACGCTCTGTTGACTAATGTATTGGAGCCAAAGCTATGATAGAATAAAATTTTCGTTACTCAATACATCCACCTGTATCGTAACTGTCGTATGGTTTACCCAATCTAAGTATTCTAAACAGGTGTGATTACAAACAATAGCCATCACATCTTACTACCTCACCAGATCAAGTGTTCTCAAGTTTTGCCAAGTTGTGATGACACTCCCTAACCACAAAATGCCAGCTGGAAACGATTCAATCGCAATGTTGCATACCGTCTCAGGAAGATTAGTATTACATCCGGATCTTCTGACATGCTCTTTCAGTTGTCTATCATACCATCATATCACGTGGTGTTATGGCATTCTCAAAACAAAGTCCAGAAATAACTCAAAATGCACCACCAATTATTCGGTTTTCACTAGTGCATTCATATCATAACTAATTTCTTCGAGTGGTATAACAACAGCAGCCGACTCTCGTAAAAGTGCACAAAAACTGCCAAAATTAATCATGTGACAGAATCCAGAAGTGTTATTGATGATGATACAAACTTTGCATAATTTCACACTGCATGTGGCTGAAAATAATGGGATGAATATCGGTGAATTTTCTGGCAGTCAGCTGATCTAATTCGAAGGATACCTGTGGATATGTATTCCAATGTGATAACAACCTTTATACTGAGCTCTTCTAGGTAACTGATTGATACGAATGCTCGCAAGTACAATGAGGCTTGACTGATATGTTAAATTCGATTGGCCAACGTCACCAACCAGCTTGATGATACATACATACGCATATAAGAATAACCAGCTTTAAGTCCGGGCTGCCCGAACTGCTGCCGTCACTGTCTGAAACAAACAAATGGGCATACTGAAAATGTGGAAAGATACAAGAAAATGTTAAGTTTAGCAAACTTTGGAATTGAGACAGGCCAGTTTTTACTGCTAACTGCCATTTCCGAGAGTATTTCCGTTCAGTTGTACGATTGATCTCTCTATTCCGTACAAAGCACCGTCCAGCAGACTAGCAGACAAGTCTAATCGTTCAGCATTTGTAATGCACTATGTGCTGTGAACTATCCATTCCCACAACTAACCGAATAAGTGGTTTAGCGAGCAAAAATCAAACCTATTTGTTATTGTTTATCGTTAACGAAAATGTACTCTTTCGGGAAGTATACCGGCGAACCGCAAGGTTGCTTACGTAATGTCTGCTTAAATAGTTTCACTTGTTTACCAGTAAACAAAATATTGCTGAACGATTTGGCTTATTTCTATGGGGTTCTCTCACAGGAAAGTCCTCAGTTGTAGTTAACAGAACAGTTAATGTTTCCTACTGAAGCAATCAGGCAATCTGAGCACTACTCAAGAAAGTGTGGGTGATCATCCACACATAACGATTAAATCTTGCCTAATGTGAGGTCATTCGCGCACTTGTCAACACGGTTGCCCAGTGGAAGTGTGGTCCCGGCAGTGGCCAAGATATGCACTACTGAAGAGTACTATCAAGAGTGATAATCGAGTCTAGTGCTTCCTTTCTAAAGGAGTTGACTAAACTATCTGTCCGACTGCGATAGCTGAATCAATCTTAGGTGGTGTTCAGTTTATATGTGACCAACCTCCCACCACATTACTCATCAGCTACTATGCATTAAGCTCAAAAGTAAAGTAATTGCATACAAAACACATGGTTGGCATTCTCAAGATGCTTTAAACAAGCAAAAAGCATACTAAGTAAATCCATGGAAATAATCAGTCCCAAGGATCCTTCCTAGATATTCTGAGCAGAGGTTTGTGACCCGTTTTTTAATCTAATTATCCACCAGTTTATACCTGTTATTTCTTAACCAAAGTTGACTAAACAGATCTGAGAAGATTCAGCAACAAACGTCATAACAATCCTTGTGTTTATGATGTAAGTCTGTCTCGTCCGAGTGCTTTCACCTCGTAAAATGGGCCACTACCTATGTTATTTTGATATTTTTCCAACCCAGTGCCTGCCTTTATTTATTTCAATCGGTAGAAAATTTAGGTTCAGTTTGTATCGATTTGTGTGAATTCGAAACCAGTCGTTTTTAATTAATTGTAGTGTTTTTAAGTTGCATAAATCTCTATTACCGGACAGCAACCTTAAAACTATCAGTGACGGTTTTATCGGCAGCGTCACATTTCTCACCCATAAGGTTCATCTGGTCGGGTGAACTAATTGCGTACGTTTGAGTATTTAAAGAAGACAAGAAGCGTATCAACTTAACTCTTCGATGATAGCTTTCTAAACTTCTAGGTAGTTGGACTTTCGAATTGCTAATTTCAGTTGAATGGATCACGCCATGATGACAAATGAAATGGATTGGATAAATTCAGTTCTATTGATTAACCTTCCTCATAAATGGTGGGGTGCTGACATCTAGAGAAAGCGTAGAAAGTTTGATGGATTTTTTGAACAATCACCCCGTCCAACCAGTGCTGCATTGTGGCCAACTTGTTCCATGACAGACCGTCTTATGTTCGTCGTTTCCACTTGACGCGTATTTGGCTAGTGAGTAAAAAACAAAAGCATAATGGGGGTCTGGGAGGTAGTAACCATTCACAACTCAGTAAAGAACAACACCCTTTTTATAGAAAAACAAGAGTATTAAAATGAACGCCTGTTATTGGTTAACGTGCATTTTGATATGGCCGTTAATTATCTTTTTCCACAACTTTCACTCGGGCAATTCGGTTGTTTAAATCCAGTACACGTTCAAACCCGTTAAACACCACTTCTTACAGTCAAGCTGACAAAGTAACTGAGTGTCGTTTTGAGTGGTTGGATTTGATCCGCTGCGGTTCTTCTCGGAGCAAATTGTGACTGAACTCTGACTGGTTGAACTTTCGTCACTCGGTCTGGTTACAACACTGTTATCGTCTTTGACCTTCTTGACTCTGGTGGTCGTCCCATTAAAACGTTTCTGTGTGCTTCTAGCACGTAGCCTAAACATCTACGAATTTTTTCGATCAACTTCTTGGCCTGTCTAACGCGTGACCGAAAATCAGAAAATTTTCCTGATATTTCATCAGCCTGAAGCATCAATCGAGGTAGTCCCACAGTAGACCTTCTCAGTTCACTTGTTGAATCCTGCTCTTTGAAATATCTGTTTAAAAGATGCCATTTGCAAGCCATCTCATTGAGTATATCACACATGATGATATGTAGTCTTTCATTTTTGAAAATAAAAACCCGAAGACCTACTTTAGTCTAAACTCCCCTGAAGATTCCTGACGTTCATCTGTAGGGAATAGTGGCTGTGATGTTCCATTACCTCAGCAACTTCGGTAGCCTGTAAACCAATAGTTAGGCAAAAGTTAAGCGGATTTTTGAGGGAGGTCTTTGTCAGTTGGCCCGTCCCCAGGTTCTCTTTGTCATAATATGAGTTACCTTATGTGTGGGTGAGAGTTATGACCCCGTAAAACAAAGAATTCCACATGCTGGTGAACAATTTTGGATGAATAACGTTGAAGCTTAAACTTAGCCTGTGGTACAGGATTTTGGAGCGACGTTGTGCTTTAGGATTTCACGATTTGGTTTGAGTCTTATAAATCCAGATGGTCTCCTTCTAACAAAGAAGGCACTACACTACAACGAACAAAGAAGCAAAGGCTTACTTTCTAAGCAATGAATCGATGTATTCAGTCGAAAGAGATAAACTGCCTGCCGACTAACGTCCTCGGGACAGGAATTACTTCAGACCTCGTGTTAGAACAAAACATCAACGTTAGTAGACCATCAATTTCTGAAGAGAACGGGATTTCATGGGTTCGAATTTCATTAAGAACTGTTGTTCGACTTTGTGGGTTTTCGTCAGATAATTAATTATGGTGGATGATTTCCATGGAAACCAAACAACCAGTATTTTGTGGAGTGCAGTGTACGGTGTTGAAACTGTCTTCTATGAACAACTTCTAACTAGGGGATACGTTTGTTTCTACCAAATATCTTCTCATTCAACCGTTTGCCTTTGCTGATGGGTACACACAGTTTTATACTTACGCAAAGCAAAAGGACACTCGATGAGTTAATCTGAGATGACCAATTTTGAGTCACGGATGAAAAGACAAGCTGAATGACGAGGTCAGTTAGTAATTTAAATCAGATAAGGACCAGTCGAGATGGTGACAGAAATGACGTAGTCATCCAGGCAAATGCTGTGCCAGCTGAGCTGCGAAGTTTCTTTTGTCTCCTGTCTTCATGTGCAAGGTCATCTTTTTACTACATGGTTTTGTGGCCGTCAAGCATCAGTGAGTACCACTGACGTAGATCGCGTATTGAGCTACTCATTCGAGAGCAAATCAGAATAGGTATCTGAGCGGTGCTAAGCAGTTCCAGCTTATTGGAAAAACAACACCTTTTTATAGGAGAACAACAGTATTCACGATTGCTGTTAAGCGACAGGCGTCCTCACGTTTTGACCGGCCAGTTTGTTGTTGGGTTGTTTCACGACCTGTTGTTCAAAACAGGTACGCATTCAGCAGCAGCTGATCACCGTCTATGATTGATTGACGCCAGTTTGACCATAATTCCGTCTGTGGCAGCTTGTGCGCGAACAGAGATTGCCGAATTTTCTTCAATCAAGAAACGGCTACAGTCCAACTTCATCACGGTGTCTTGCGGTCTGATGATGATGACGTTTTGTATACAACATCGTTGATTTCCAAGTTGTCGATGCTCCGTTCAATTAAGACATTTAAGCTGTTACAAACGCTCAAAAGTTTACCTGGACGTTTTTTAGATCACGCTCACTACCAGTAATAAACGTATGACCGGAAATGGAATAACCTGTAATAAAATCTTACTATTTGAAGTTATTTCGTGAGGGTCTATTTAGTCGCCCCTAATACGCATGTATCCAACTTTTGGTTTTCACACAGTATGTCCAATATAAACTTGTGAACAATCTTCGTACTTTACTCCGTGTACGCAATTGTGAGCGCTGTAAACCGGGTCCAGTCAAATGCACCCAGAGTTAAAACATTGTTGTTACCGTGTGACAAACAATTTCAATGTCTCATCATCGTCATCATAGCAGCCATGAGCCTGAACAAAAGGTGATGTGGCTAGGGCCGCCGCCCGCTTCAACCGGGATGTGGAATATCCTAGAAGAAAACGTTACTAAGAAGGTTGAAAATTATTAAAAGTAGCCTACGCAGAAAAACTAGAAATGGTGTGGACACAGGTAAGCTATTGACTGTGATACATCGCCATCTCGGATAGCGTCTCTAACCAGTGGTTTGAGTGATCACTAGGACCCCATTCTGGCAGGCGACACCTACACACTTTGCTCAATGGAGCGGTCAAGGTCTTCATATTTCGTGACAACGTTGCTACTTGACCACTATGTGGTTTCACCCAACCGTTACTGGTCTCACTATATAATGCCCGGTACGGTAAACGCTCAGAGGACATACGAAGTACATGACCCAACCATCGCAAGCTGTGTACTGTGTTTAGTTGACCGAATGATCGCGCATCCCGAGCATTCCGGAATACGCGCCTGCGAACTGCCACTTTGCTCACGCGATCAGTCCATTTAATGTAGACTAATTGGCGGAGACAGCGATAGTCAAACACAGCAAGGCTATTGGCATCTTCTTTGTAAACAGGCCACGTTTCCGAACCTTAAAGCAAAGCAAAACTTACATAAGCGTCATATACTCTTCGTTTCAGCGACAGCTGAACGCCACATATGGTGCAGGCCGGAAAAACAATTCATGCCTTTGCTATCCTCATTGCTGTCTTATCAGTAATATTACGGACTGAAGAGATAATGCTACCCAAGTATGTGAAACTGTCTACAGTCTCAAGCGGATTACCTGCAATGAACAAGGTAGGAGTGGAAGTGACCCAGTCTTGAAGCAACACTTTGCACTTTGAAAGTGCGAAGCGCATTCCATACGAACCAACCCGGTCACTCACCTTGTTCAGTATGGTCTGAATGTCTTTGGAAGAGGGGTTGAGAAGGACAATGTCGTTCGCTTATTCCAGATCTGTCAACCTAGCGCCAGGTAGAAACTCAACAACAAGTCCACTGTATTGCCGAAGCGCATCCTCCAGAATGTTGTCCATGACAAAATTGAACAGGAAAAGGGGAAATCGGACACCCTTGGTAAACACCACTAGAAGTGATGAACACCCTGGACGGTTGTACATAAACGTTCACCTTGCCTGCAGATTGAGCATACAGTGATCTTAATAGATTCACGTATTTCCCTGGCACTCCCTTGCGAGTTGGATTTGTACGCGACAAATTTAGTGAGCACTTAAAAACGACTTACACACAAATATAAACCCCATTTTCTCAGCCTTGACGTTATTTTGCAGCATGGTCATGTTGAACAAGTAATACGCCATCTCTTTTAAGCTAAGGTTTTATGTGCATGATTTGAAACGGAATTTGACGGGAGAAACATCGTAGACCTTATTGATAGCCCAACTACTAGATGCGGACTCAGTCATGAAGGTCATCGCTTATTGTAGATTGTTTACTAGTAAGAACAGCTATGGTTGTTTCCCTTATCGATAAGTAGATAAATACACGATCCAGTTGAACTCAAGTGAAGCTGAGTCCACTTTAACGAATAACCACTTCCACGGAGAAATGTTTTATTCAATCACGGACGAACTGCTTCAATCTTGAACCCTGTACTCTTAATCAAAACTGTATGCTAACAATGACGTTGGTGCAAACTATACGGCGTTTCATACCGCTTTGTTTTTCCATTTACAGTGCATAACAAAAGCAATTTAACATCAACCCTAGATGCTATCACAGTTTTACATTGTTTAACTGATCTACTAAACACGTCCGGTTCAAAAAGGAAAATTTACCAGTAAGAATTGTTTTCGTGTGTTAATGTGTTGTTGTTGTTGTTTCAAACCGTTTTAAGCTTGCTGCAAACCAGCGGTTTCCCATAGTGGTCATCACAATGACCCACTGCCTGGTGGGATGCTACTCATTACCTCATCCTGCAATCTGAACACACCAGATTATCTGATTCAGTATGATGACATTTATAGATTTGAAAGAAGCTGTAATTAACACATTGTCAGTGTATCAAATTTCAACATAAAAGTAAATAAAAGCACACTAACAGCAGGATCATGAGGAAGACAAATCAGCCAGCTAGAAATGTTTTTGTATGTTTGAACATCGCGGGAGGCAAGTCGCCTTCTGCAGTTTGATCTCTCTGAAACAGAACATTTGAGACAACTCTTTGTCATCTTCCTCCGGTTCAATTTCCAATAATTGTTTTCATATATCCGTAAGTTCCTGAAAGCAGCGATAACATCCGCGTTAAAAACATTTTTCAGTGATAGCACGAAGCTGATATTTGTCTGTCGCTACCATGTTCTTTGCTTATGCTCTCACCTAATATGATTTTTTACGTGTATTTCATCTGACATCAGTTTGGAATGTACAGTCTCTCAGCCGTCAGAGATCGGTTGATCGAAGAAGCCTACAAGCCTTGTCTGAACCCGCGTCTCAGTGATGTAACTCTCGTGGCATCCCGCAACCCGGCACACACTGAAGTAAAGAATCTGAGCGATGCAGCCCTAGTGGCGTATATTCCGTTCCTACTGACAAGGTGAACTTGATATAAAGTGGCCCTACTTGATACTACCCGATTAGAAAGCGTAAGAGCGTAAACCCTCACACATCAACCTCGTGTCCCGTAGAACCGTTTGTTTAACGAAATTTAGCATTGTCTTCTGTCATTTCACTTTGGTTTCACATACTTCAGCTATAGCTACCAAACGATCTTTCAAGCGAATAGAAAAGATGGTAGATACGGATAAACGAAAAATAGCAGACATTCTTACGCTTCTCAGTATGTCACAGCGAATGTTTACGTGAACAAATGAATGCCCATTTCCCTGTATGTGCAATTATAACATAAAACTTGGTACACCTACAGATTTTGCCTGGTATTCTGTAAACAGGTGCAACAGTGACTGTTTAAAATTACTTTTTCTACACAGCATGCTGTTAGCAACAAGATTTGCAAAGGAAAACGACAGCACATCTGGCTCTTCTTGCATAATGAGCAGTCTACCTGTGTTTCTTTAAGTAAGAATAACCAACGAGGTACAAAAATTTGCAAGATTTAATATGCAATAGTTTGACTAATATCTGATTTTTATGTGTGGGCTGAGCAAGTTTGTTTTTCAGTAGAGTCAACCATAAACCCAAATTCTCCTCATTTGATGTGCAAATGTATTATGTCAACTCCGGTTGCCTTGTCTACTCACCCTTTTTGCTTATCAACACTTTGGACTACGGAGTGATGCACGGACATCCCCGGTTCTCAAAATATGCGGTTTGTAACCACGTAGACTAAAGTATACATCCCTACCGCCTGAGGCCTTCAAGAAACTTACACTTGCCAGAATGACTGACCTGCCAACCGTTAGTAATCCGTGATAGTATGTATGTCTCTGTTCAAAATTAAAATCAGATACCGACACTTGTCTTGTTCGTATTACTGAAGCAGTCCTGAACCTGAAGTTCAGATTCATCCAGCAGTGTCTACCGAACATTAACACTGTCTTCAGCGGTGTAAGACACATAACTAATTGTCGACTAGTACGGTTGATGAATCCAGCGGACCTCAACCAATCAACAAAGCTACATCCATTTATGATACCCAAACCTGATATACAAGAGCGGCATATTTTGTCTCATCTTGCTTGGGTGAACTGCCACTACCAGCAGGAATTATATCTTACAGAAACACCCGCTGTGGTTTAATTAACCCCTACTTTAGCGTCGTTCGTTCCTTTTGATTGGGTGGCCAAATCACGTATAAACTGTCTATGAAAATCTCGAACTACGCGGATTCTGTACCACCTGTCAGTTAATAGGGCTGTTATGAACACACGAAAATACATCCGGAGTAACGTTTCTAGGGCGTCTGTACCAAAGGAGTAGTTATTCCATTACTCATTAACCATCTTGTCACTATGGACACTAGTCTGTGCATATGCACGAAGTTCAATGATATGTGGTTCGATCGAACATGTATCTCCACTCTTTGTTCCCTCACTTTGGGAACAACCATAAGTTGTGGAGTTGTAGAGTTCTTCTCTAATTCTTCTGTTCTTTCATAGAACCAACTAAAGTTCTTGATGTTCCCGTAATATTCCTTATTTGCTCTCAGAGAATTAGATGTGACTATTCTAACGTAATCACTGGCGCTTATCATTTGTTAGTCTGTAAGCAGCTTATGGAAAGATACTTGGAGCACGTGGACCAGAACATATATTAGCTCATATTCTGTTCAACAGAAACCATGCAAACCCTCCTGCATATTGTACCATGCAAGCAATTATTTGGGCTGTCTTACCTGACTTTAATGTCGGCTAACCGTGAACCTACTTCTCTAAACGGTGTAAGTAATAATGGCACCTTGTTGAATCCCGTTCTCATTAAACCTATCGTAACTCGCATTTGTAGTACTCCAGAACATATTGTAATTATGGGAATTATGGGTTTCGAATGGTCCCAGGAACCTTACTTAGACTTATGACTCCTGCATGAATATTGTGGAGAAGACCTCGGAGTGTTTGCAGTAAACTGTTCTTATTTGTGAAACAAGAACACAGACATAAAAATACATATCATTATTAAAGGGATCGGGATCTGTAGTCAGCTGATATGAATGGTACAATCAACGTTACAAGCTACAGTCTGATTGGTCCAATTTGATCTTTTGTGAAGCACAGTCACAGGCTTCACTAGGTTCAGTCCAGTTAAAGTTCAACCAGCTGCAGGGTGTATTTGTTATGATAAAAAAGTGAATGTCACTCGTTATTAGTTTGAACGGTAGACTTAGAAATTGGATTCTAACAGAAGGTGATACTACACCACATCTTATGATTTGTCCTATCGTATGGTAAAACAACAGTAAAATAAAAATTATGGTTTCTCCTGAAATCTGAGCCCACGTACATGCTGATCTCTAATTAATGAGGGGCTAATGAGTCGGCGTCAGTGAGTTCTGGAAGTACTTGACGCTTTTCTAGCAAATGATAAACTTTTGGGATAGTCCCGTTAGAACCAGTTTTACATAAGAGATGAATATTAAGTTAGCATCCCAGCTTTTGCTGTTTCATTTTAGCTTTACACTGCTGTTATTCTTTGCAGCTGGCAAACTGAAGTGCTTTGTTTTGCACCAGACCATTTGATGTCATTATTCAAACGTTTAATCAACCTTCATACAAACTCAGAAACCTAATTTCTCTGAACAAATTAACAAGCCAGAAATCTGTATGAGTAAATGTCTTTTTTCGGGACATAATATCACGGTTAATTAAGAAACAATTTTACCGGTTTTGCTATTTATTTCTGCTACTGAAAAACAAGATTTTTGGAACATTCCAATACCTGAAGGCTATCAATCATTCAAACTAATCGATATGTGTGGTAATTATGACCAATCGGGTAACAGGAACTGTCTTACAGCTTGTCGATCGGCAGACTGTCCTACCATTCCAAGTAGTTAACTTCTATTCTTGGGAACCAATAAAGATGTTAGACATTCTAGCAAAATCCTCGTTGTTTTAGTGTGTTTATGAAACGAAACACAGGCGTCAATGCGAAATAGTTTCACTGTCATAAAGTTACGGTTACTCCACAATTTATGTTCTTCCGATTCATTTAGAAACAGAGATTGATGTAACCTTGCGATACAGTAATGTGGACGTTCGTGAAAACAAAAAAGAAAGATGGTTTTTTGTACACTCCCACTTGAGTGTATAAAATGACTTGTCCAGTTTGAGCCGAACAACTGATTTACCACACTGCGTCCATGTGCAATTTTTGATAGTCGTTGCTGTGAACGTTTGGTAGTTCAAAGCGGACAACCAAAAATAAACAAATTCTTGTGGACAATAGGTAAGGTTTGAGAAGTCTGAGGAAGTTGGTTGAACGCTTACCTAACATACCAACTGGGCACTGGCGCCGCTGATTTCACCTTATGTCACGTTCAGTGTACCTTGGTGTCCTTATGTGTCTTCGCTGTCTCACTGAAAAATTAGGTTAGCAGCAGTAATGCAACTGACACGAGAAAAAGTACCGCGGGCACTCTGAACGGAAAGTGTTTAGCTGCAGAGGTCCTTCTTCAACGGGATAGCATAAACCATCATCATCCCTATTTTCGAAAGCAACTCAGTTACCGTTTTCGAGTGCTGCAAAACTGTCTGCCACTGTTCCGTTGTACTGAGCATGCAAACACCTCATTTAGGAGTTACGCCAATGTTAGCGGAGTTGCTGCTGAAACCACCGATTGTGCATCCAAAACCATCAACGTATACGTCAAATACAACATCACTAAATTTCCACATCAACAAGTTGTGTGTTCAGCGCACTCGTAAAGGAATTTTTCCTATGCAGTTTCAGGGTTGGTATAATCCGTTGGATAATACTCAAGTTAAATCACAAAGTCACTTCAAATCGTAAGTCTGAAATGAAAATATGAAAAAAGCAACGTGAATGTCTAGCTTTGAAATTGGTAGACAGTACGAATGGCTGGGAAGGCTTGTATTGCTACGCTGAAGTTGACGGATCGAACACGCCCATATTGTGTACTTGATCACACCCTGATCTTGTGTGTTCAGTATTTGATTAGTGTATGGACGGTTTTGATCACGTAAAAGCTTGAGAGTCAGTGCTGTCCTTACAGGAGAAGAATGAGTGGCCTGACAGTGAGAAGGGCGAGCAGGAGCACCGCCACAACATCCCTATCTATATGGTATAACGATAGAAAACCGACCAGCAAATGAGCTCATTACAATTAGCCGGTGATTCTCAAGTTACAAAAACGATGAGAACTGGATTAACGCAGAGACGTATTTGAACCGGGAGGTACAGAATGTGGACGGTTTATTCGCTGAACGGCATGGCACTCATGAAGGGCTTGTTTAGAATATGACTAGCCATATCGCACATGCGGTTCTAGATCACAAGTAGAGACAAGGCTTTAACTATTAACTGACTTTTCCCGTAGTCACTGAATATGTTACTGCCTGAACACCACTTACATGTGATGGCAGACAACGTATTCAGCAGGATACGTTTTCTAACTACAAAGCCGGTTTCCTACAAGTAATTCCACAATCCCAGTTCATACCAGTTCAGGTTGTAGTATCTCATTAAATGTTTCCAAGAAATGTTTTGTTCTCTTCGGTGTGTCCAACTGTTGTCAAACTGATGACGACATAATTATACTTTCATCCGTAAAGTGACACTAAGTCTATTCTTTAAGAATGACACCTATGAAGAGTGAAACATGTTTGCATTGTCGATTCCGTTACAACAGTTGCCACAGTGGTTTGTCGAAGTCACAAATATTATTTTTTTCACGAACTAAGGCACATCAATTACCATTATTACATGTCTGAAAATAAACCCGTTTGGTGAAAGAAGAACATAACTATTGCTCAAACTGAGTAACCTCAAAAGTTTCTCACTGAGTGCACACATTCCTTCTGGACCCTACGCCGGAAGTAACCTCTTGCTCCGATAGCCCAAGAAAACTCAGGAGCAAAGTATAAATTTATCCAGGTTATGGCTCAGATTCTGACTCTCATTGTGTACAGGCAAGCTGTTATCGAAACCCTCCATTATCAGTCTAGGAATAGCAGAAACAAAACTTTCCCCATGAGCTAAGGCCACTGACGGTCGTTGTGACTGCTACAATGGTATTTCGTTGATGTGTTCATCGCTTGGATCAAATTAAATTGAATCTGTGAACTATGGATTCCAATCCATTCACATATTTTTTGAGCTGTGGTAGGTGAACCTCACATCATGCCAAAACACATGATTTTGGAATTACACAGAAGTTTAACGATGTATTTTTGTCAAATTCTTTCGCACAACATTTCGATCAATGCATCCGGTTAAGTAACTTACACCAACTTTTACAAGAGCAGACCACTAATACTGATATGAAGTAAAGGGGTTATTGCTAAACTAGCAAACCAGAGTGAGCACTCAACAGTGGTGGCTACTTTTGTCTAATCTTGACCGTTCGAACGCGGATGACAACGAAGTTGTGGAGGTAGGTTTTAGATTCGAATTTATAAAACGAATCGGTTTGTACAAGGCAAATGTTCACGGGCTTTATTTCATATATGTCAGTCAGTCAGAAGAACAACAAAGATCACTATATGGGAAATAACTGATGTATCGAGGACATCTGACAACTGCTCATCATCTTTGAACATTTCTGTTGTCAAGAATGGATAAAGAAACTCGAATTTTTTAACGAGAGTAAGCTCAGTGATGAAACTTTAATAGTTAGATGCATATGTGCGACACTACAGTCCGCCCACTTTCCAGCCAAACGAGCAAGGTTAAACAGATTGTCAGTCCGTTTTGCTGTGTCATTTCATTAACTACTGTTACTTCGCAAGCAATGCAACCAGTCAGCAATGGTGTTGCTGTTTGTAGATCCAGTTAGCTGTCAGTTCTATTAAAGGATCCCCCCTTTGACTGCGTGAATCACGAAATTATCAAACCGCGAGACGAATCCGAGCTACATAGGATAACTGACTAATGGATGTTTGCATTTTCCCGTGCCAAAGTATCCCTTGTCCAGTCGGATGGGGGGCGGATAAAGAAATTCTTGGTGTGGCAAACGATTGGTTGATAACCCTAGTAGGTGTCTCGGCATTTAAAACAATTAATCTTTAGGGACTAAGACAGCAAACTTGTCTGACCTTCGTTAATTCATATGTGCCTCCTAGCTTCATCGCTGCTTATCTTTTGAAGCTACAAAAGGTCTTCGATCGATCGGAGCCATAGACGATTATTCACATGAAGACAGTCTACATCGTCTACTCTACTCGAGCGTTTGTCGCGGCAGGAGAGCCTCAGTGCCTTTACAGACACCATAGTTAGCAAGGATCGTGTACTGCTATCCTAAATCAATAGAATTATCCTTTGATATAAACCAAACGCGTCTTTCCTCCTGCCGACATGTCGTGACGAGCTACCAGAATATCAACGTAATCTCGATGATTTCTAGAACGTCTGCTTTGTAGTTGCGATTGCCTTGATGGCAATGAGTTATGACAGCATCCAGCCATTATAAGAATGAAAAGAGAAATCTCAGCAGACCTGCTTTAATTCTAATTCATAAAAGTTGGCCATGGCTCATTGTCAAAAACCCACAGAAAGTTTGTCCTCTTCGTCATGTTGCTCATGTTGTATGGCAGTTTATTAAATAACGGCTTTAGTTGCTCATCTGAAAAATGCCTGCAGACAATCTTGCAAGGGAAGGAGTAGTTTCGATTCTAAACTACCATCCTGGAATTTAATCATTGTTTTCGGTTTTCAGTTATTGTTTTTTTAATTATTTCCTATCGTTTGTCCCCTGTCGTTTTCAAAACAGAGAAAAGCGCATCATTGGCCTTGAATGTGACCGTCAGTCTTAAGTGGTGCTGCTGCTCTAGCGTCTCATCAGCGGTTGTTAACACTGCACAGCGCCATACAGGCAGTAAGAGTGACAGTACACAGATATCTACGTTCTGCACGGACGTTTTTTTAATTGGACACGATGGAACACTAACACAGTAGATGTACATTTTTGTTTCCTGTAGGAATCTACCGCATAGATAGTTATGGCTGCCAACTGTTATAAGTGGCCAACGAAATCAGAGTCTACTGGGTAGACAAAACAAGAGGTCGGTAGAATAACGAACAGGAGTGATTTTTGATCGGTAAACGTAATTTTGATTTTCCTGAGCCTAAAGAGTAAACTGGTGAGCCTACGTAACAACGGTCCTCTTCATTTCGAAGATGGGAGTAACAAAGTTTTACAAAAAAACAGAGATATAGTCGTATCGGTAGTTGCAAGTCTTCGCCTGTAAGCAAGTACTAAAAAGTCCAATCTTTCCAGATTACTAAAGTGTCAAAGGCTTCAATAATAATCCATGCACTAAAAAGGTTAATATTTTCTCCCTAAAGTGAAATAAACCATCTCCGCAGGTTGTTAATCAATTGTTCGTCCCAGTTGCTACCTCCAATTGTATGCACAATCTATAAGTGACTGGTTGGTCCTCATCTGTAAACTAAGCCACATCGTTTCCGTTTCTGAGCGTGGACGATAATTACTGTTTACCAGTGATGGAAGCTATAGGTTCACACAACTTGCTACGTTCGTTTTTTTTCATTTTCCACTTCTAAGACACCACCGTAAGGGTTAGAATAATGTGATGTTGTTTGCGTGCGAGTTTACGTGTCAGCTGACAGACTCATGTTGGTTCGGTAGCTAATGAAACGTGTTTGATCTAAACAAAGTTCCTTTCAAACCAGGGGATTCTCATGGACTTATAACTGGATCCTTCCAGAATGCATTGGGTTTTGTCAAAACCTACACGTTTTGAATATGACGATCATTTGCAGTGGATCACCTTATCATTTTATTGAACAAGCATACTTTGGGTGTAGTTTCCGGTGCGAAAAACTTCCACTCCGAAGATGGTAAGACCGGCATGGAGGCGGTACGTATTTTTTGGAAATTTTTATGATTGGAGCAAACATACTAGTCCAAGTGACCATGGAGGGCAGAATTTTGCTTTACGAATCACAGCTAACGGGCTAAATCACACTGTGATGTTGATCAATGACGTTGCTCTTCTGTTTATGATGCACAGTTTGCTTACTGTTAACTGCCTCGTCCTCTATATTGAGAAACAATTTTTGACGGCTAGAAAACCTGAACCGTAAACATGATGGAACCATCTAAGAGTTTTGAAGTCTATTAATGTTTTGAACTGAAAAGATGCTTGGTCTGAGGAGCTGTTTTTGTTGTATGAAATTCCGTACAGGATATTTGAAAACATGGGGCAATTAACGCGTACATTCATTTGCATAACTATCGTGTGCCCACACTTTGTTGTTAGCCTCGATGGTACGTCCCCCATAGTGTATACACACTTCCCCATTAGTCGCTCCTAGCTCACTCGTCTTCTTGGCGTTGAGATCTGCCCTTGATTTACCAAATGTAAACACTATACTATTCACAAACGAGGCTGCCCGTTGAACAACACCAACGAATTGCTTTGCTCAGAAGGCACTGTGTTTATGGGGGACTGGAAAGTATGACAAATCTTACAAACTGAGATTCGTTAAATTGGTTTTTACCTACAATCTATTGCGATGACATTAAAAACTGCTTTGCACAAGATTTGTGTCCGATTTATGATCCAAATGGCCAAAACTTCAATTTTGCAATGTTTGGTGAAAATGGTAGCTTTGGTCTAGTTACAACGTCACCAGTTGTTATTACCGCTCTTCGTATATTCTTTTTCATGCAAAAACCACCCTTGTTCGCCTGTTACTCACCGTTCTATATTGTGAACTATTCTATTGAAAATTGTGCCAACCTTCTAACGTCTAAACTCTGGCTAATCCGGCTCTCTAGTAAGCCCGTAAAGTTTCTAAACACTCATTTCCATGTTGGGTTGTCTTTCTGAACCTGCCTATTGTTTACGGTTTACAGGTTTCTTCATGTGCACTTGTGATATATCAATCTGTGCTTCTGCAACAATGATTCACTGTGCTAGACGACTTTCATTCCAAAAAACTATTGTATGTCGATGCTACATGAAACACAGTGTACCAAGTGATTATTGTTTTGACATGCCGATGACATGTAACTTGTAGACTTATAATATAGTTCAACCACCCACATTGTTCCGACCTGTTGTATAGCCGTTTGTCAGGAATTTTTCAGAGGTTGACGAATGTGTACCTATCTTATTACGAAGGCTGCAATCAAGTATGCGTGATGTTCAACGTCAAATTAACCGACTACACATCAGTAGTCAGAATATGCTTTAGTCTATTTAGCGAGATGTTGATTGTTCATCCTTCTCGAATGTACTAATCGATTGGAGTTGACAGATAATAATTGCATCTCTTGTCGAGATGATCGGCAACCTGAACATCACTTTTAAGCAAATGTGGCTGAGGGTTCACGTATGATGATTCAGTCGTGCCTAAAGTAAAGGCATGGAGCGGTGCTCAGCGCGCTTTCTTCACGAGAGCGTGACTGGAGTTCAAATCTCGGCCGTGGCAAGGATGAGCACTACTGACGATATTTAATGAGGGCGAAACTCGAGTCTGGTGCTTCGTTTTGAAGGCGGCCAACTGGAATTACTCACGGGAATGCAACAGTAGTATTCAACTGTGAGTGATATGGAAATGGGAAATTGCATTCACCTAGATTCATACTTAATGAGTGCTTTTCTAGCGAGTATGCGTAATATTTGTGGTTCACACCAAAGAATGCATTTTATTGAGTCGCAGTGTAATGGCACTTATCATAATCTTTATAATGGTTATCGTCATCATCCCCATTTTGAAAATCGTCGCTAATCTTATTGTCAGTAAGGACACTGGCCGTCTATCTTGAATTTCAGCTTGACGATGTTGCTAAAACTTAATCCAGTCAAACGCGACTTATGAGTCTCTGATACAGTTTCGGGCTTTTACGAACAATCTCGAAGTGACTGAACCGTATATGTCATACCTGGTTACACAAAAAAACGGATTTTTGTAGCGTTTAATCGTTCACGTTAGAAACCTTACTACATTGAACAAAACTTGTTGGAATGTATGTTCCAACAAGTACCGAGGTCGTAAACCTGTAGGCACATATTTGTGATGCAACGACAGAATCTTTGGAGTTTTTTCTGTCACACATACATCCGAATAAGGCAACATTAACAGAACTAAAAAGCCAGTTTTTATTTATCACCACTGACCGATCAACTCTGTGGTTAGATCCCTTGAGCTTGATACATATTCAGCTGATTGTATATACTGGCTGCTTATTTTAACACGCAACATAAGCTGGTCGATTTAGAAAGCACTTTAGGGAGTGCATTCACATACCCGAAAATGAAGATCCGGTATGTTTGGGCCAAAAATGTCAGCTATCCCACAGTACGGTGCACTCATTCAGTGAGTTTATGTGGTACTCTACTGTTTATCACGAACAGAATCACGGATAGCCACTAATCCCATACCAAAGTTGAGCCATTTCGAACTTTACCTTTGTTTACAGTTTTATTGTGTGGATAAACATCACAGTCAAGCCCTTGTTTATTAGTGACGAGAATTGGTTGTACATTAATGCTGTAGGTTCATTTCAGGACCAGGTCCTTAGACGACACTGTGACTTCACGCTTCCAATCAGCATATTGTTTTGTTCTCAGAGTACTGAATCTCGATTGGGTTTGTGTTAACAGTTTGACTTAACCATTAATATATCCCTCATTTTCAATTATGTTGCTTGTCCTCAGGCGCTGATGTGAATGGCCCGCAATCCAGAGATTGAATTACATAACCTTCATTTTTCTGTAACCGAAAGATCCATTTCATTATTGGTTGCTTACGTCAGAAGGTTGAAATTTATGTGAAACGTTACAATAAGAACCGATTACCTGAAGTCGACTTAGTGGTAAACTATGGATTTGTTCTTTCTGATCCCTGATGCAAATACAACGACGGAAACAAACTTGACTGAACCTTGGTTAAACTTAAGTGATCATTAAATGCTAAACATTTACACATCACGCTATAATTTCAACCATACCCGTAAATAACTTGGTACTTTTAAGAGCACAACCCTTCTTCATTGGTGATCGCACACCCAAAATGCCCGGCCTTAAACTAGATGAGTATCAAAGCAGACTTCAGACATGTGGGAACTTGTCGCTTGGGGGAGAAGCAGAACTAAATGAGCATTCGTCGCAACCTTAAAACGAAGACGACAAGAAGTTTGAAGTGAGGGTGAAACGGATATGACATTTACAGATAGGCGACGGAAAAATTGAGTGAACACCCATCCATTTCCAATGGGAATGTGAAAGAATGTGATCAGCAGTCACAGAAACCAGAAAGTGGTCACTGTGTGTAGCGTTATGCACATTGGTGTACTGATATTGACAGCAGTAGTGTAACAAAATGCAATTAAGGCAAAATGGGAAGACGACAGTTTAACAATGTGAAACAAGTTTCACTTTCATAATAAAACTAATTTGGAAACCAATACATAAGAGGACGTTTATTCAACTTATCATCATTGATCCAGTCACCCTCTTTTTACATGTTTGTGCTAGACGGTAGGAGCTGTTACTTATTATGTCTATCTCGTTCTAGCAGCGTTATAGAAGCAAAGCGCAACGTATAAACTTAATCAAAAAGTATGACAGATGTTTTCAGCATTCAGTGGCAACTGGTCACGTGTACAAACTGCACACCAGTAGACGAAACAAAACTTCAAGGTCAGCTTATACCGACTAGTCGGCTGGACCATGACATGGTAAAGTCAAGGTTCTCGTCGGAATTTTATGCACGTGCACTTACTTCTCGGTGTCAGCGTTTTAGATAATCAATTTTGCATACCGTTCGATTAGTCGATTTTCATACAGCCTTTTCGTATATGTCACCCTTTTGCTTGACTTGAAAATGTTGTATACGGCATGAAAAAATATCGACAGTAAACCACTAAGAATTTGTCGTGTACAGTGAATCATCTCTCAAACAAGTCTTCATCGGCCCGTCAGAGCACTATCACCTAGAAATGCAAGGTCATTCTTGTTACGAATGTGTTTGATGGCAAACGTATTTTTGGTAAATTCGTGCAGATCAAATGCTTTCAATGTGATCCAAACAGACTAACACATCTCGCCCTGTTGAATTAACTGCGGTTCGGTCCGCATATTTGCTATTCGAAGCAAATTTCCGTCTCGAAATTGTTCCATCAGTCCACCTTCTGCCTTTCAATCCATCGGTGGATTTTTGGTACAGTGAGTCGCAAGCGACAGCCATCTTCATTCACTCATCAGATCTTTGTCAGTCGGCCGATTTCAATCGTTTCTATACACTTGTTGTGTCCAAAAGCTTATAGGTAAAGATGTACTTTCAATCGTGGTATCGGCTCGCTTTATTCGATATTCAGCTTGCCTGGTTTTGTTGAAAATCGAGGAAATAAAATAGACCGATGAAATAATCACAAAGTACTTCATCATGTTTTAAGCGTGTCTGCAAATTTTTTGACCGTTACCCAGATCAGTATTCACTTCCTGTTTATCTCCTTGTACTGGTCTGATTACGGTGTCATAAAGACTACCTTCCCCTGACATGCTGCTGTTCTCATCATTGCAAAGGACATTTCTGAAATTCCAGACAAATGAGTTGGTCTAATCGGAATGTTTCTTTGGCCGAAATAAATATTCACTTGCCGAAACTAGCCAACAGTCTGTTGATTTCTGCGTGATCGCCGAATATGACTCACCGCAACAAAAACATAACAGTTTCTCTTCAACTCATCATCAGCTCATCATGGTTGTGGAGATTTGACGAAGAAAAAAGTGTGTAAATAACGGGAAAAGGTTTGAGAGAATATCGCTGAACTGCGACAAACTAAAACCAATTGCAAGTTGAACATCACCCGTAATTGATCGCAGCTGTCGCATCTCCATAGACCTTTCAGTCGGCCCCATTCGAAAAGAAGCACTAGACTCGAGTTTCGTTCTTATTAGAGTTCGTCAGTAGTGCATATCACCGCCACTGACGGGACGTGAACAACGGACACGCTGTTCTTGAGGCAACGGTGTTTACCACTGCGTCATTGACCTCACGTTAGGCATGACCGAATTATCATATGTTAACGCTAAACCAATTGGCAACATTTTTGACTTATTCACTCAGAGGGCGAGTCGCAAATTTTAACAGCGATTGGATGGAATATTGCACGCAAATACATCACAAGGTTATGCTTAGGAATTCCGGTGAGATTGTATGCTGGGGATGTAACTTTTATCCGCGAATATTGCAAGCAAATGTAAAAAAAAATGGTTTTACAAACAAAATTTTATAACACTCGATTCAGCTGGGCTAACAACCGTTGCTAGACGAATTCAGTGTGCTGAATTAGAACTCAGCAGACTGTATAGTATGTCTGGGTAGGGTTAACGCGGTGGTCACGATTGACCGGATGAGCAAAGACAACACTGGTCTCGGATAAGGTTGAACTATCCACGGGCAGTGCCAACCAAAGTTCTGTG
Organism: Paragonimus heterotremus; assembly: GCA_013368495.1. Lineage (NCBI taxonomy): Eukaryota > Metazoa > Platyhelminthes > Trematoda > Plagiorchiida > Troglotrematidae > Paragonimus > Paragonimus heterotremus. Next base: position 112,851 of record LUCH01000898.1, on the reverse strand, counting down.
ATCTGATTAGATGACTGCCTCGCTTTATATGATCTAAGATTTTATTGTATATCAGTTAGATAATGAGTACACAGTTGTTAGGGTTGGCAACCATTTAGTATACGATTTAGTTCTCATATGATATCTTGCATCTCGTCGTAATCACTATGGTACACTTTTGCTGCTGGTCAGTGTAGTGACTTCATTTACCCGAGTTCCGGTCGTTCTCCTCAAACGCAACATGACTGCCTCTGTGACAGTTAGTTGACTGTATTGTAGCCGATACTACCAGTCTGCTTCCACTATACGGACCCGTTCGAACTGGTGTCTATGTGCATTGTGTGTTCACTGACCTATAAAACGGAGAGTGGCTGTATCCGATTTCGAACTCGCTTTGTACGGGTTTGTACTGGTTTGCTACCAAATCTTGGCAGTTGCTGTCACCGAAATGAAGTCTCTTAGGTGGTCGAGTCACAACTGGAAGTTTAGGTTAATCAAAGGCAAACAATTTGTCTTGCAGCATTAATGAACATGTAGAATTTGGTAGAAAAACTAAACAACGTTTGGAACTCCGATATATCCGAGAGCTTACTGACTGTGTAGCGATATAACTTAGATGACCCTCTCTGGACCAAGGTATCGCAACGGGAAATTATAATCAGTGAGCATTATGATATTTAGAAAGGACATTATGCTCCACGAATCTGTCGTCCATCCGCGACTTTTAAACTTAGCTAACTGAATCAGAACTCGCCGTTGATGTGCATCATCTTTGTTTTTCTAAAGACTCTGGAAGGGTTGCTCACGGAAACTGCATAATTATGGTCATGATGAGCACTTACTTGCGTAGCTTGGGGATTATCTAACTGAACGTAGGTTCATCGTCAAAGTGAATGAACAGTAATCCAAATATGTAAACGAGACACGGGGACGTTAGAGGTAGACGGTTTCAATCTGTTAGCAAATGACATTAAATCTTTTAGAAAAGAATATGTGGGGTCTCCCAGTTCGGAGATTTTCTCAGCGTGTTCGCCTCCATACCCCGCCACCACCCGACAATAGAAAAGTAGGCCTGTTATCCTTGCCCTAAGAATGATGTGAGACTGGATGAAGGCGCTTGGAGATAGGGCACAAGGAAATCCCCTATCTAGGGATACTAGCGGGGTTGGTTTAACTTTCAGTTAATTGTAGCTACCTCAAAGAAGTCCCAATGCTTACCTACCTAATACTTACCACCTCGACGTCATCTAAGAGTACATCTTTCGCTGATCATGAGTGAATGTCTAGGTGTTAATTCGCAAACATTAGTTTGTGAAACAGGCAGTCGACATTTGAGACAGAACTGGAACACATTAACCAACTCCATGGTCATGGCCGAATCGGTAAACCGTTTTGAACTTCTACTCTGTCGGCACATGAAGGGCAACCCTTCCGTACTACAAGTTTTGAAGCCGTCCACCTAACCAAGTCTCACCAGTCGAGAGATGTGCATGCCAGACAAAACGATTTCCAAACTGTATCAGTGCTGCGTACTTGCAGCATTGCACTCCAGAAACTGCAGTTCAGTTTCTTGTTACTAAATTTTGCTGACTTTCCTTTAAAGCGTTCGACGTAATTTTTCCAAAATAACACATAGACAAGAACGTATAAGTAAAATTCTCCTCCATCCCTCTAACGGCCTTGTAACCTACAGATGGAAGACAGAAGAATACAGTTTTCGTTTCCATTGTGGTAACTGGAGCTTATGCCTTGATTGTGCCTTGAATACGCCGGGTTATTAAGTCACCACATTAGTCTTTTTCGTTCAGCAACCCAACCTACTTTAGTGTTGTGTCTAGTACCTCCACGTGTAAGATCCCGAATGGGGTCTGATTTTCTGTTTGAAAGGTAGGTAACTATGAAAATGTGTATGTCGCCCAGTTTATTTACTTCTTACACTGGGTGAGCTTTGTAAGACCCGATTTAAACGTTGTTACAGTTTCATGTACGGGATATGAAAGGAGTTTCGGAATTGGATATTTAGAAGATAAACGTCCGAATGGACGAGCTGATGGTGAACCGTGTTTGGGTTTCATCAGAACAGCAATGACCTCTGCTTAGAGCGGACAGAAGTATATACGGCTGATAGACTGACCTATCTATTGAATCTCTAGTTTGTCCATCAAAGCACCTGCTAATCATGGGCCTAAGAGGTTCTCCATAATATTGCACCGATCTGGTGATATTCGTTGCTAAATTTGAGTTACACTTTGCAGGTAGATCGCAGAGTTCGATATTTCAGTAGGGGTTTGTGCAAGCTGAACTGAAAATTCCGATCAATCGATATATTGTCAAATGAAATTTGTTATCTTTTGAGGAGGGAAACTTGTGGACAACCGACAGACGTCTAGCGAGCACATACATCGGTTATTTCTGCTGGTATTTTAAATGCTGGTACCATAATCACACGGGACATGTGGGTTGCATGATCACAATTGAAGACCGGAAGGCCGACTCTGTTCTACTAAGCACCTCGCTATTGCGGGATGGGTGGACTTCAAAGGCAAGATTCCGATCAACCGTCCCAGATTGGTGAGGCAGCAGACGATGACCCGGATGAAAAGAATTACCAATCTATTGTGCTCTTTGAGTCTTGAATGAAGGCCTTGCAGTTGGTGTAGCAAAGGGCTACACAACCAGTCCGTAATCTCATTTGAATTCTTGCGATGTACTTACGTTTGAAACTCCGTCCAGTTGTTAATGAAGTGGTTGACTCGTTCTTCGAGTGGGAGGAACACTGAATCTTGGGATTGATTATTTTTTGGACGAGTACGGTCAGAATGTATATAGTAAGCCGATTATCACACACGCCCATCACACGTGAGTATATTCCTGCACAGGCCCCTTCATATCGATGGTAATTTTATGAAACTAGGAAGATTTACTTTTATGCGATTGATTAACTTGAAAGAAACTCAACTATCTTGTTTTTTCTACTGGTTAACCTGTACTGCTGGAATCTGTCCTGACTTTTAATGAATGTATCTAACAGTTGTTAGGCGTTTATTACTTTTGAGTAGACGGTAGGTTTGCTGGTTTGAATGACACCAATTTCGGTATGTAGGAAAAATGTAGCCTTTAGTGTGACTTGATTTCAGACAGTGCCTTATTACTGGGGATGCCAAACCTTACTTTGTAACTCTACTGACGGAAAATCTAGATGTATTCACGATTCGAATTACGCTTCAAAATGCACACATGTAACATGTAAACAGCATTGTACCAAATATAAGTGAATAGCCAAACCAGATAACAAAACCTTCGGACATATCGAAATCCAGATAGTGCGATAGAAATTATCTCGTCCATTATGGATTACTGGCTGAGATAGTGAAAGGTTGTGGAGGTTGACGGACAGATGGGTTGATGTGAGAATGGTCCGTGACTTGTAATTCCTTTTTTGTCGAAAATCTTCACCATGAGAGCGTGCATTGTTCAGTTTATGTAGCGGTGTCAAGGCAGGATGTCATGCAGGAATACTTTGCTTCGTATAGACTAGCCATTTCTTTTGACACGTTGCGTAGAAGTGTGTGACAAAATCTCAATTGGTAGTGTTGTGACCGCAATAGACGCTTGGCCTGAAAATCCGTCTATTGCGCAAACTTCTGTATAGTTCATACCAAAAAGCGAACCACAAACGCGCACACTCATTTGCACGTCAAACATGCATTCACATACATTGGCTGATGGTACGTTGTCATTCACCTTGGTGAAACTTCTGCCGTAGAGCGTACACACTAGTCCGATAGTCTATTCTTGTCCATCGTCTTCCTGGCGCTCTTTTGTTCTCGAATGCTGCCTGTGGGTAATATACTACTCACGAGTAGCATATTACTCACAACGAAACTGCCTATCATACAACACTCCTCCCCCTTTTGAGGTTCCTTGATTTCTCTGCATCTGTTGATTAATCCTTTCCGATCGACGAGGGGTTTCATTCTACATTATTGATCTTCTTGTTCGTCGCGCCGGCATCTCATGCCCCATCGTTAACTCACTGGCGTGCACTCATTTCGTCTCTTCGTTCCTCTTGATCGTTTGTACTGGGCCTCGTATGGAGACTGCTAAATACGGACCTTTCCATTTAGGTAGAAGTTTTCTTGATCCTGGGCCGCTGGCGTCCGTGTTCCGATGATCTCGATACTTCACCCGTTCTCCTAGGTTGAACATTCTAGTTTTACCGAGCCGTTGCCTTGCGGATTGCTCTTTTGTGCGTGCCTGCGATGCTTCCAGATTTCGTTTGGCTCTTTCTTTCTCGGCAACCAATTCTCGTGAGCAGTATGCTACTCACAACGAAACTGCCTGTTATACAACAGTAGTAGTTGGGGCCACTAGCAATGCCTAAAAATGAACAAGATAAAGTATTGTTGGTATCGACAATAATGTCGCTCACATAGTTGGAACCGCTATCCATATCGGATGCTCCATACCAGGTTTTGTGCCGGAGCTTGATCACGTGAGCATAGCCGCTTTTCTGGTTCTCACTTTTCTATGGAATGTTAGACGAAAGTCTATCACTGTAGGGACACGTAGAGGCACATACTACAAACGTAATTGACCTGAATGCGTGAATGACAACGTCAAAAAGTTAGTTGGGAAATATACATAAATTGGAGGTGTGGTGATGGGTTCCCCATGATAGTTCGACTGAGAGAACAATAATCTGCGGATTTTAAGCGGGTTCATCCAAATTCCTGCCAATCCGACAATGATAGCCTTCGAACGTAACTTCAGGAGTAAAAATATAACATACAGGTGCAAACTGCATATGGGATTGTATAATTTAACAACATTATGCAGCGGTGGTTAATTGAACGTCCACTTGCCAGTCGAAAGCGGCAGTGATTCCTGATGCACACCCTCAAACCGACAGTACACAGCCGGCTTCGACTTGCTTTGGACTCATCAGATTGAGATAGTACTAATAGAGGATCGAACCAGCTACTCCTCGCCCGAAGAGGTCATGATCTCATCCCGTCAGAAAGTCTCAAGTGAGGCAAAACTCTATTAATTCACAAATAGACATCTGCTGGTACACCTAATTCCAAATATCGTGTGCAGTTTTGTTATTTATTATTTACTAAAAGTTTGACTACTGGAACATTACAGTAGTGAGTGTGTATTGCGCAAATGAGCGGTGGACTCGAATTCTTGAACTTAAGTGTTATGTTCCAGGTATTTCATTTTGTCGGATCATCTGAAAAGAGATATATCCATTTTGTTTTATCTTTTACAGCGGATTATGTACCCGCAAGTTCCGAAGATTTGACCACGCGAGATCGATTCGGTTCAAGAACGCGCATCGGAAATAAGTGGATGTCGATTACGGATTTGCGTGGGCGACAGTTCGCTATCAAGATTACTGAGCGAGCCACTCAGGTTGACTTCATCCCTTCTAGTTGGCACAATTTGACAAGTTGTGGTAGATCTACTCCACTGTCCAACCGTCCACTAGGCTTCACAACCAATTATCTAAGCCCACCTATCAGCGGGCGCTTTCGTGCCCAATCAGAGAACGACTTTCCTAGACCAACCAAAAGTCAGATTATTAGTTCAGACTATATGGATTCTTCTGTAGAATCATTAGAATTGCGAGGAAACAGGAGTTTGAGTTTGCCGCCGACTTCTGCCAAGCGGTTTTCTAGTCAAAGTCCACATGTGTTTTACGGATCTTCTCCCGGTTTGAATCCTGATTTGAGTCCGTGCAATCGACGGTTAATACTCAGTGGTCCAGGCGGTCATACAACTGCGATAGAAGAACGAGAAGAAGAAATTAATGCAAATCACAGTGACGAAGAATCTGACACTGACACTGGTCTTAATGATGATATGTGCCTTCGAATATCAGGTCTGGTAATCTCAAGGAAAAGAAAAGCCGCCAAGCGATTACGTTCGTACGACGGAACATTGGACAGAAATGGCTCTCCAACTGTAAGTGGTGAACAAGGGCAGTCGGACGCAAAGCAAAGCCACGACGTTTGGTTGCGGCGAAAGAGAAAGTCACAATCTACTGTTGAGCTTTCGACAAACGAAAGAGGACGCGTTTCAATGAAAGAACGCATAAAGAAGCGTGCATCGGAACTGTTGCAGCCAAGACGGAATAAATTTTCTAAAAACCCCAAAGCAACCCTGGGAAATACCTTGAAATCACTGGCGCATGTATCCGCAGATATTCTGTCAGTTAATCCTCAGCAAAAAGGTACAACGGTCAAGGACGATCATTCTGGTACAGTTTTCCACGTGCCTGCTATTCATCTGTCGACAAACGTGCGGGAGAACGAAAATATTGCAGATACAGATCGGTTATCACACATGACTATTCCTCATATATCAGGTGACTCAACTGTGGTTTGCGGTGGCTATCTGGAACAGATGACAGTGGGTCATGAGTCAGTTTCTTACCCGTTTAGTAAAACAGACGAACATTTACAGAGAGACGATTATGCATCACCACAACTATGCACCGGAAGAACAAATGTCAGCAATGAAGAGTCGCACGTTGATGTGAATATTTCGCGGGAAGATGAACGTCAGGAAATAGTCAAGCCGGAATTACGGCAGCACTCTAGTTGCATACCACCAAAGAATGTAGAATATTTAACTCAGTCAGAAGTGCCTGTAAAAATCTCATTTGAACGTAATACTCCACCAACTATTTCACCAGACCGAAGTAAACAGAGGTCTTCTAGTATTGGACCGGAAGTGGTTAATAACAGAGCCATTGATGAGTGTCACTTAGAAGTCAGTCAGAGAGAAGCAGTAAACAAAGATCGATCAATACCCAATTTCTCTGCAATTCCCTCGGAGGGTAAAACTCAACCGAAAACCTCAGACACATTCTTTGCAACAGTGACCGCATATACTGCTACAGACACTCAAGCATTGGTGAGCAAACCATGTTCTCTTCCAAGGACACTTGAGTCGGACAGTAAGATGACACCAGATGTGACGGTTAATCGAAAAAACAGTACACAATCTACCAAAGGCATCGTAAAACAGTCATCCGAAATAGACGCGCACGAATCAGTTGATCGGCATACCTTTGTGTTTGGTCCAGATAAGGTTTCTTACGAGGAATATCACACAGATGACCATTTTTTAAATACTGGACCACCAGAGTTTGGCACGCTTAGACCAGCTTCATTTTCCACAGAACTATCCTCTGAATCGGAGGAAGGAAAGATTGTCGAAGCATCACCACTTAAGCTAGTGGCTGCAGAATCACCAGATCGCAGACTAGCTCCCTTGTTGAGTTCAGTGCATGAAGAACATAAGCAGAAGGATTACGAAACAAACGCCACACGCGTTCTGAGTTCTACCATTCCAAACGTCAGCCTCGAAATGAGCAACGTAAATTCAAACAGTGAGCATCAGATAGAGTCTTGTGACATTAATCCTCAATGTACACATCCAATTCAATCAAGTTTGAACAACAGCAAGTTTAACAGTCCATTTTTTAACTCTGCTAGTACGATGGAAATGACGAAGCCAAACGATCTGGTGTTCGTAGCGGAGCTTCATGTGGGGGACCATGTCAACCAAGCTGTGTGTGATTTGGACTTACAAGCAGACGAACAAATACCAAATTGGACGGAAATGTATGGACAGCATTACGCTTTGACAGCACTACCAAAACCCTGCGTTCTGACACAGGCAGGAACTAGGAGATGTTGCGATGTGGAGTACATTCGAAATGATGAACCCGATCTCAGCGGCCTTGACACGCAGACAGGACGACATTCACCGTCAACACTCGTGAGTTCTGAATACTACGGTAACACAGAATTTGTAGTGACGTCGGGGAAGGATATGCGAAGTTTACAGAAGGCCTCACCTTACAACACCTTGGATCCGCAATATCAGGGGACCAGTTCACAGCCGACATTGCAATCGAAAACCCTGGCAGACAGTGATCTTGCTGTTACAAGTTTCAAGAATCTATCGCTGAACGCAGATTACAATACAAAACGTCATCTCACAGATAAGACAGATTCTACCGTTTCTGATTTGATCATGGACGTCGATAGTGGATTGGAGGTAGAATCCTCTGCAGTGTCATCAGTTACCGAAGAACCAAATGGAATAAGCTGGAGCAGCCCAATAGATGTTCTACAAAGCCTTCCTAAAGATTCAAGTAGTTTAACAAGTTCTGATAGGACGCAACCAACCTCACCAAACTGGTCATCGAAGGACTCAGAAAACAGTGAAATAACGACGATATCACGTCCTGTGAGTCTTCACCACATCTCACCGGCCACTACTTCAACAGAAAAACTGATAGGTTCAGAACGAGAATATCTGTCTAATCAAACTTCTACCTCTGCACTTGAGGCATTTAACAACCTTGTACCAGCTGTTATCAAACATGAAGAAAACTTAAGTACAAGGCCAGAATTACAAGGATCCCAAGCCTTAGTGGAATCATCAGTCGCAAAAAAGGCGAAAAGTACTGAGCTGATTTACGACACAGTGCAACCTCCATCAGCATCAGAGCACAGGATGGGCATCATGCAACCCGAACTGACGTTCAGCATAAATATGCCCCCCAGTAATGAGGCCCGGCAGAGTACATCGCAAGATGCAGAATTCACAGAATTGGCTGCTGAAACAAGCAGTTCTTGGACCGGGTGGCTTAAAAGTAAGATCTTTGGGGAAAACCGCAAAGATGGTCCGGAAATCCAACCTGAAACGAAGGTGCAGGCAATATCTACTCCGTTTCTTGGCAAAAGGTTCAAAATGATTAAACAGGTCGAGAGTAATGCTGAAGACAGCAATGGTCACACGACGTATTCAGACAATTGTCAGAACAAGATGACCACAGCAGACTCAATCTTCCTGACGACTTCAAGAAAGTTGTCACTTGAGGAGGAAAGCTTAGTGAAGAAGGATGTTTCTAATGAAGTGTCTGAATCCCCCATTGAATCAACCATAATTCGAACGCAAGCAGCATTGTTGCAACAACCTGGAGAAGGTCTCGCTGTTCACACAGGTGTCACTTCAGTTTCTGCAGTACCAGCAGATCAGTCTGCTACCTACTCCACAGCGAATAACCTTGTCAAAGGTGTCTATCACAACGGTGAGAGTAGTAGTCCACAAGCTGTGGATCAGCAAGCTGAAACGACTACAGGTTCGTGGTCATCTTGGATTCCAAGGGGGTTTCCCTTTTGGAATAATGAATCCGAAAAGGAGATTCCAAAGGCCGTTTTATCTGAGTGCTCAAACGAATTTCAGCTGGCTGCATTAGATCAAAAATTGGTGTGTGATCGACCACGGGTTGCTGAGGGGGAGCAGTTATCAGAATTACAGGTAATGAACAAAACACTGGGTGTTAATCTTGAAGCCGCTGGTGGAATGATAGTAGGTGGCAAACCAGCGGCGAACCAGCAAGGAGACAAAGATGCTGCATCTGATTTGCCTCAGAATGCCCCAGTGCAGGGGGATGTTGTACCCCTTGCAGTGAAAACATACACATCAGCCAATCCGGCCCCGACTAACGCATTATCGAACAGCTCAGATGTTGAGGTAAGCATACGATATTTTGTCGGCGTTCACTAATATTCCCATATTCCCAAGTATATTGCAATTGATGTATTTGCTTCTTTATCCCGATAGTTTGAGTTACATGCTTCAACCGTTTGGTAGAGTGAACCATATTTCAAACCGCCTTAACCTCAAACAAAACTAGTATCTGGAAGGACTTGTACTAAGTGCTTTCCAGGTTTAGATGTGTATATAAGTATTTATAATATTTGAAACCATTCAGCCCGTCGTCACAATTGTGAGGAACCTTTTGGACGACTCATAATCACGAATGTTGATGAGGGTTTTTCCAACATGTACATCAAATAAATTTGTAAAAGCTTTGCAATTAACCCGTATCTACTCTGTTCATTAGCTACGTGTTTAAATCATTCAACTTTCGTAGTTCTTATCCCACTATGCCGCAATTAATTTTTCTGCCTGTCTCAGTGTTACAGATTATGTACCGCTGATATTTCAGTTTCCAGACGAATTTTGCACAAACCTAAATTAGTGTTGTCTTCTCCAAATTCATCAAACTATCAATATGTCAACATTCGTCTTAGTAAACTGTTGTTCCATGTTTATATAATACACAGACTGGTGGTAATTCAACAAAAACCAGCTAGTTTATTGCTTGGACGTCACAAAATTCTCACCCACTTGTCCAAATGATTGATGTATTTGTGTATGTTCAGGTTCGTCTCTGAGACTATTCAAGGTGTAACTTGCTACGGTGTATACACTTCATGAGCGCTCAAAAGTGCATACCATGTTTCAGATTTCATGCTACGAATCCACACACAACTGTGCGTCGACCATAATCCGGTAATATCGCAAACAATCACATTGAGAAGAAGTTGGCAACGAACACCTGTCTTCCACAACCCATCGTCAGATCCCAAGAAGGATTTAATGTCAGTGAACTTGAAAAATGGCAAGCAAAACGACGAAGATAAACTGGTAGATGGAGATTTTTGGAGGTCAAGAACAGTAGACAGTTGAGCTACAGGAACCAAAATTTACGTCACTTCACGTGTATTTCACTGTGACAATAAATAAATGAGATGGAGCTTTCTCTCTTTGAAGAAATAAGATTTGCTAATAAGTTTTAAGGATTACAATTATTTACTGAAGGCAACGTAGATAACGGCCTACTCAGTGAACCTTACTCCAGTCTGTGGAGTCGTAAATAGCTATTGCTCTGGCTGATGATAATATCTTCCATGTAACAAGTAAATCTGATTTTTGAAACAAATGACTTCGATGGGAAACAAGTTTGCATTCGCAGTAGTACATGCAATATTGGAGGATACGCCTGACTTGCACCTGGGTGAACCAGGACTCATTTTCTAGAAACATAACTAATCACCATCGTCGTGTAAACAAAAACACAATATAGGATACTGATAGACTCCTGGGAAAAAAATCGAATGAATGACTAAATTAACCCAAAGGTTTCACACAGTGTTGAATACACTATTACACAGCAATATTTACTAGATTTGCATAGAACCAAGGCTTATAAAAATAGGCGACAAACTGCTGAGCAAAGTAATATACACAATTCAGCCGGAAGTTCTGCGACATATGACATCTAATCAGGAGTTTTCAGTATTGCTGTGGTCAGAAGTGAATTATGAATTATCCCTGATCCCATATAGAACGTGTGTTTGGCTCTCGGTACCAAAGTAAACCTGTGTTATGACACACAATTAGCACTAAAGCATCCACCATAAAGTTCACCTTAATTGAAAAGTGATTGATGCGAGGCGATAATGGACAACCACACTGGATAATTCATTATCAGATCGATATATTCGTTTAATGAAAACAATACAAAATTTAAGGAAAGAGAGTCAGTAGACTGTTACTATATCATATCAACTGTTATCAAACTGCAAGCATATGTGGTCCGATCACGTAAACAGTGCTTCATCGATGATAATAATGGGTGGTTGGAAATGTAATGCACAACTGCTTCGCTGAGTGGTAGTTTGGATTTTTGTAAGACGTTGGGTTGTCAGTGTGTCCTTCAATCACAGCAACTGCAGGACTAGCACAAAATTAGTCTGAATGAAGAAGTGGGTTGTATGCTAGTGTAATAACCAATTTGGAGTGGCTGACCAAAATTACACGGTAAACTTCAGTGAGATCAATTCAGTAGTCATTAACGGGCTAAAGTGAATCAACTATGTTCTTGATTTTGACGAATTTCGTCCCGAACCACTTTTAATGGTACAGTTAGATGAATGCCTCTTCGTGTAACACATTCTGCAGTAAAACAACCATATAATGAGTGCGTGAATATGAGATGGAAAAAGGCAAACTTCGTCTTTCAGCTTTGGTGAGCGCGGAAAGAATTGAAGGGCCAGCTGCATAGCGTTTGTGAGGTTGATAAATCCGGTATTAAAGCCTGTCTGTTGCAACACCTTTACAAATAGAAGGCGGGTGAATGCGGCTTTCTTCTCTACTGTGTTGGACAGAACTTGGGGCTTGATTACTATGGTTGTAATGGTTGTAGAACGATCACACTAATCATCTACACTCAACATGTTAGTGACTGTCCTTGATTTCTTGGCTGGAGGGTCTTCAGGAAAGACACTGGATTTAATTTGGTTTCTGTTCAACAGATACTCATGAAAATTTATACGTTGCCAGGTCCATGTAGCTTTACCACATGCGCGACTTCAGGTTTGGGTTTAAAAAATAAAACCAGCATTGTGTATCCAGTTTGAGATTTAATACGAATAACTTAACCTTCTTGTGCTAATGGAAAATTGTGAATCAGAAATGGTGTCCAACGAACAAGTGGACTGACAACTTGCATTAATATTCCCGAATCTAATTACAATATTGAACGTATCACATAGGGTCCGAAAACACAATTACTCTCGAGTATGTTAAAATTACTTCGGTTCACACTTCGCTGTCGCGTAGTGTGGCAGTGTGTGTAAACAAACACGGAATCACCATTAATTTATTCAATTCACGCAACGATGCAATCGGATACGAGCAGGATTTTGACTTTTGAACGATAGCTAAATGTACTCAAATGATTACTTTCATCATTCTTCTGGAAAATTGATCTTCAGCAGTCAACTGCGAGAACGTAAGATCCTCTTAAGTTTCATTAAAACTGGAGCGAAACAACTACTTTTATTGGTGTTTAACGCATTTAAACATTATGCGAATTCGAAATCAATGTTCGTGTCAAACATCTCCATAACAACAATGAAAAGCATTCTGCAAATATCTTCATCTGAGTCGTAAACATCGTTTACCTGCCTGATTATGTGTGAGGTGGGTATGGACTCATTTTTTGTAAATAACTCGGGTATTATTTGTGAACCTGTGTAACAAAAAGACAGTCCATCTGGATGGCCTCAGTTTGTGAGGCTTATACTGGCAGGACTTCCATAAAGATGAACTGTTTGTTAACATGTTACTGTCGATAGGCAAGCAGTGATTGTTCTGGGTACGTTTTACGCCAAAGCCGTTTTTAGTTACACAATCTTGATGACACACAAGGTGAAAACTCTCATTCCAGCACACATGATCGAATTCATTATCGTTTAACTCTCAATATGCGAAGAAGAACGAAATGTTTCAGTTATTATTCAAGTAGATAAACCCACATGAAAAGAATACAGATCTTCGTTGTGCAGCACTCGCGTTACATTTGTTGACCTGTAGTCTCGTTCAGAACTCAATCAAAAACGCCCGGAGCATACTCTTAGTAAAAAATAATGGGCACAACTATCAACAGGTACTTGGGAGAAGAATGCGCAGTCGTTGAAAATATATGTGCTGCATTCTGGTAACTTCTTGCTGTAAGTCACATGCCGAAGGTTCTTGTCATCTTATCGCAGTCGTTTTGGCACATTTTCTCAGTGGCTCATAAAAGGTAACGAAGTATCACGTAACTGTTTTCGCTGTTATATCCTGTAAGGATCTCAGCTGAAGAGAAAAGAAAACTAGACGGAGAAGAACGGTTGGCAGCACAATTGCTCTGTGTTATGATGTGTGTTTAAATACAAATCACCTAAACCAACATGGAACGGTAGTTATATTCCACTGACGATTTTGTCTCAAGTATCAATCTGAACTGGTACAAAAGGTAAATGAAAATCCGCACTGCTTGCAGTTATCTAAAAAACATGTGTACATTTCTATCCAGTCATGAGTGGAAAGTAGTTTTACAACTGAAAAGTGCTATACTTGAATTACTGCATGCAGGAAATCAATGTAATAAACGATTACCTTAGTTTAGACGTCCCGAATTTCTCATGGGCCAAATACAAAAGCTGATGAAATTGCAATATATCTCACATTTACTGAACTCCACGCTCTCAATGAAAAAGCATGATTTATTCGGTCGGTTAAAAATATATACTAGTTACCAGTCTGCAGATTCTCAGAATCATCATACTGGGTGTGGCTCAACGGACGTATTTTAAGAATGCCTAATTAAAAATTCTTACATCGCTTGCGATCACTATGAGGACGTTTTCATACCTCATCTCAAAAGAATGCACACAATAATTTCTTGCTTAATTATGCATACACACAGAAAGCTAATTGTTGTACTCTCACGTAATTATGAGATAAATCAAATTTAGATTACTGATGAGTAGTCGGGGACTCCGTCAATTTCAAGTTGTCTAGAAAGTCTATCTGAATACAAAGGCTGAGATCGAACGTGAATGATGTTCAGTTTAAAGTTGACGAAATCCCTGACTACTTGTCAGTAATCTAAGAGAATATATGTCACCTGGAAGGTTTAATGAGATCGGAGATTTCGACCTATCTCGGAATTCCTAATGGAGGGGTTATCGATTGGAGTTGACAGGAGAGTTACTGTGTTTCCTTTCGAGACGGTCGGGATATATAAACTTTAACGGATGGGTTATTTTCTGAAAGCTGGAAACAAATCCGTCTCGGTGTAGTGGATAATGATAATCACTTATTAGTACTGTACAGACACTTCAGTCGAATGTATAATTTGTGAGTGTAGACTAAACTTTGTTGTGTAGTTATCCATGTGTAGATTCTAATTCATTTTATACAGACTCCTTGCTGTCTTATCATACTGAAAGTGTCATCGAAGAACAGATTAGTTAAGGACTTCAGTTGATTTTGGTTCTGTCGGGGAAGAACTCAGTTCCCCGAAAATACCGTTTTATTTGCCATCGCAGTGGCCTAACTCACTACTGTTTTTAGTGACCTTCATAGTCGGCACGGTCATGTGCCACTTCACCCATCACATGCGTTCTCAACCTTAGTGCCAATGTCTGGCACCCCGCACACACGCACGTCCTTTTAATTGGGATGTCAAGGTACTGTCTGGATCTTTGTCTGGTTCACTTCTGTCCTTGTTTTCTCATTGGTCACAAACCCTTTAAATGTGGTCTAGTTTGTGACCGTCTTGTCTTCGGATTGAGTGACATAAAGTAGCTCTGTCCGGAGTCCCCAGTCTTTTCTCTGTGTTCGTTCGTTATCCTCAAGTGGTTGGGTTGGCCGGGAAGATTTGTATTAATCTTGCATATTTCGTAGTCCGTCGTTCAGAACCGCTGAACGTCGTTCCGTTATCTACCGTTCCACTAACCGTTATTCCGTTGTCTGTTTTACACGCTCGTAGGCCGCATACCAAGTTACAACAGATTCATAGAGTTAGCTTTACATTAAGGTGTATACATGGGATGACAACATGTGTACTTTGAGAGACGTATCCGATCAAATTCCTGTAGGCTGTAACTGAGCTGTAAGGTGGGCAAGGTGGTACAAGTCAACAACAAGTCGAGCTCCTAATGAGCATGTTGCGAAAGAAATGTAGTGGCTTGTAGGAACGTGTTTTGAGTCCAAACTCAAAGGAGACGACTACTACATGAAATACTGTGTGCATATGAAAGTGAAATATAGTTAGTTGTCATTGTTCGAAATTAACCTTTCAATAAACTTAAATGTTGCATCATTTCTGATGAATTGAAAATCCAAAATAAATTCTACAGTTTATTGCTTATCACAGAACCCAACGATTACCGTCAGCGGATCAACGTGCTTAGTGGTGACTCACTGGTATTCTGGGAATGCCTTCTGTTACATGGGTCGGTAGAAATGGGTTCAACGTTACACATTCACACTCTCAAATATGTTACAAATCTTCGGCTTAATACCCACTGAACAGTATATAGAACAACAAGACGCTTGTGCAGTGCACACTGTTAAAGATGATCATCTGTGGCTTTTACTGTAAACTGACGATTGAGTCTACATGTTGTCCAAAACCGAATCTTTTTGAATGCTTTTCGAGCTCGCTATTTAAACAGATATACGAAAGGTGATGCACGGTTGTAATATAAACGTAACTGTGTAACTTACAGATATTGTGGTAGACTTGATATGACCTGAGTTACTGTAATTCACACCACAACTGGAGGGGCGCTTGTTTATACTTCGAGATGCTGATTTTGTCCCCAGTTCAACCTCACCAAAGACCCAGAATTTCTTCGACAGAACTGATAGGTGTTATACAAGAAATCTATAGGAAGGTCTTTCGATCGAAGCACAACTTACTGACAGCCAGCATGAACGGCTACATTTAATTTCAGAATCCACAATCAAACTTGAACGGAAATGCCCGTATGATTATGCGTCATGTAGAACTTAGGCAATTCTGTTGATTATAGTTATTTCACTGTTCAACTGTTACACACGTATCAGCGTGTGTATACCTAAAATTTCCGTGTGTATACGCAGACTTAGCCCTTCGTCAGTGTACATAACGAGATATGCAAAAACAGTTGGTAACGCCGTGATTATGGGGCCAGGAATAGTCATCCAGTTCATTTGAGTGAAGTGGCATCAAGGGCGAAAATGTTGCTGTGATTTAAAACGAGATCTGAACGTCAAGAGGTAACCCATAGCTGCACTACTTGTGTTCAAACTGCACGAAAAACAGTGTTAGTGGAAAGTTTTATGAAGGCCGAAAGTGCATGCTTGTAAGTTTAAAAACTTCTTAGAAACATACCTCATTTATAACTTAGAAGTTTAGTTTTCTCTTGATAAGTAGGCTTAAACAGCAGTCTGGCTTTTGTATCTAGTTGAAACAACCAGCGATTCAATAGTTTAGTTTACGCTTTTAATCGACCGCTCTCTCGTGCAAACAAAAACAGTCAGTTAGTCTACGATGAGCACTTTCTACAAGCTGGAATTGTATTGCAAACACGGTCACTATGACAACTAACCTATTATCTATGGCAGAGATAATCGCGGCCGCGCAGTAAAGGTCTCATACAAAGAATCTATTATAACATGATAAAATCTAGCGTGCTTTCTTCAGTTAGAGAAAATTCAGACGTCAGTTTTTTCGGCAAAACAAATGCAATGTTTAACATCAATTGGATCTGAATGCACTTCGAGCATTTGGGAGAACACGATCAATGTTATTGTTTCACGATGTGAACAATTCTATCTCTCTAAAGATCTTTGTAAGCCTAGCTTTGAGAACTGTGTATACTTCTGGCATATTGCTGTCAACCAAAGTAAAGTATCTATCAAACAATGTGCACCTCCAAATCACCATTCTGTCTTTTGCTTTTGAAATCAATTTGGCTGCATCCAATGATCTCTTGAAATAATTGGCATTTTACACTCACGTTATTCGTCCCTGGCCTTTGCTCGTCAGAACTAGTTCTTTCGGCACTAACTCGGGTACCCAACTGCGTTATTAGTGGTCTAGTTGAGCCGAATCATAGCCAAACTCTGTGTCAACCTCGAGCAATCAAGTCGTTGTTAACGTGAGTGGAACTCCGACTTGCTTGCCGTTAAGCAGTCAGCTCTGTTAGACCTGCTCATCGAGACAGAATATTTGTTAATGCAATTCCGTTAGTAGTGAGGAATTATAAAGTTGTCATTGGAACCAATTAACGTTCACTTAGTTGTCTTCAATCTGGTTATTAGTCTGTTATAAGCAGCATAAAATCATTCAATATATATTTCGAAGTATAAAATGCATTTCAAACAGGCACATGGGAAACCTGTGTAAGCATGGCAGGCTTTCTAGTTTCTTGCATTTATAAGTAAAAACTGATACTCACCTATCTTTGCTGATCAATAATTACGAATCATTGTGTCAAACGTTTAGGTGGCCCGTGTGTCCACAACTCGGCAACCTGGACCACATTCTGTATGGAACTTGAGGACGTTTAGTTCAGTGTTCAATTTTGGTAAGTCTACGTGTGAATACGTAACTAACAGCTCCGAACATTTTGTATTGGTGTTGTTGCCCACATTTTCATTAACCCTAATGTTTCGAAGCAGATTGAAATGACCTAACCAACACAAGGTGTTTCTCTGTTCGAGCGTACTTTTAACTAGCAGGGCTATGGCTGACGCAATTTACCACTTAACAGAAGTAAGAAAATTAGACTTACTAGATTCAAGTGATCACCTTTTAGCCCGAAAATCTTACAGTATTCACACATTACCAGTATTCTCTTGAGTATCATTAAGTATGACGGATACTCTGCAGTAATCAACAAAACTACCTAAGCCAATGCTCACTGCACAGTTGTTAAATTTTCCATTCTGAACTGTCACAATGAATATCTCCAAACTAACCTACTTAACAGTGTTTAGGTACCAACGTGCATGTCAAGTAAGTACTCCGTTCAATGTATGCTACTCGATTTACCAGGTGTTGTAGAGCTCCGAAGCAGTTAGGTCCAGACTATATGGACGTATTAACAAAATTTCTTTGACTACTATTAAACCTAATATTTTACTTCAGGCCAATCTCCAATTTGTCTGGCATTATGGAGATTTCAACTAGAAATTATACACAGTTTCTTCAAGTGATCCGCAACAACCATACTTTTTAAGCGTCAACTGGAGCTTATCACAATATTAGAAAAATCTCTCCCAAGACTTATTACGAGACCGAACATCGCATAATTACTCGCCATTTTATCGTGAAGTGCATCATTGTCAGTGTCAATCAAAAAGCGCATCGGTCCTCAGTGATACGTTAGCTTTCATCGGTTTGAACGATCATGCCCAGTCTGAATTATGGGATCACTTTACTTCCTACGTGACCTTATGATTTGTGGCTTGTTAAATAGTTGAAGCTTAATGCGTATGGGTCTACTGTTTCTCTTTGTAGACGGTATGAAAAAAATGTAAAAAACTGATGAAGAATAATCAGCTGAAGGCAGTTGGGATGAAAGATTCTTAATCGCAGATCAGAAAAAAATGAAGTCAGACATTGAATAAAAAGCGCCCAACTGTCACTATTTCCACAATTATATTGACTGGATGTTTGCCAACTGATCAGATTTGGTGAAACGTCTCTGAAAGACCATCGACCTTCTGTTCCTTTCCTAAGGTCATTTGTAACCCGTGTACAGCACTCGTGTACACTAATTTTAGACGAGGTAGACAAATCCATATTTCGTTTTTTATGTTTGGTGTCTTTGTTGGGAATTTCTGAGGATTGAAAATCCGAGGAATTTCACGATGAGACTTTCATTCCCGGCAGACGAATTATCGTTAAGGTTCGAAGAAGTGTTGTCTCATTGACCAGATCAATGGTTTGCAGGTTAAACAAAGTTTAAGTCCGAATGCTTCCCGGAAGTCGTGATCATCGTGGCGTTCAGAAGAGCCTAGAATCACTCAGTGTTAAAGACAATCAACTTTTGGTCAACATTTTAAAGACCGAAATGTAACATCAAAGGTTATATATTCGAGCGAAACCTTTTGGCAAACTCGACTGTACTTCTCACAAGAAAACATCCACTTCAACCGATACTGATACTGAGTTTAAAAATTCTCATGACTACCACCTAAAGCGTACGTTTCTGCCTTTATTGTTACGCAGAATCTTCAGCCAACCGCTGGCTAAAGTACCAAATAATTTCATCAGCAAAAATGAGTCAAGTAATAAACATAGCATACTTTTCAAAAGATTGCCTCCTCAAACCTGGCAGCTGAATCATGTATTAAGTATAAGTATGTTTTGTGGAGCATCTTCATCAAATTTTGAAGCCTATCTCCAAATGATGTACTGAATCCATGTCTACTCAACTGCCAACAATAATTATATTTGCCTATGTTTCGTGTGTTACAGTCATTTATTTGTTGTACCACGTTAGATGTTTCAGTAGGTGTCATATGTTGTTTGGATGGTGCCATAACTACTCCAAAAATCGTCAGCAGTCTGAAAGCTGCACCGGATAATGACTCTTATCTGTCTCAAATAACACTATTGTTTCCCACAATACTTCTTCCTTCGGTTTCTGTTTACTAGTTCTGACACGTCTTCATTGGAGAATATTTTTTGATCAAATGCGCAGAAAATATTGCCTTGTGACGCATATAAAACCGCTCATTGGTGTCCATTTAGACATTTGATTGTTGTTTCCAATGATCGTTCAGGTGTGTTGTTCTCCACTGTTTAGAAGCTTTTGACTCGCCGTTATTTCTGTCAGTTCACCATTCTCTCTCATGTGATCGAAATCAAAAGATCCCCTCTCGATTATGTGAGGTACCAGCGCATCATTCTTTTTCTACTGTGAATTGTCTAAGCGTCAGCCTACTGTGGGCTGTTAATCGGACATCATGTGTCTCATGCGAAACCAATCACAGTTGACTAAGAAACTGACTGTCCAGTTCGTGTAACCTTACATCGTTTCATATTAGGTCTACTGCTGGTGCATCATTCATTCGGATCTTCTTGTAGAAGACTGGAAATTACCAGCAGACTCTGTTAAGCTCTCTCACACAGTTAACGGTATTCAGTCCTCAGTTTTTTCAGCCTAATCTATCATAACACACGGGGTTTTGCAACAAGGATTGTGGACAACCGTTTTTAACGATTATCATCTTTTGCATTCCACTTTATGCAGGTATGTCATACTACTCCGTGAAGTGCTACCTCAGCCGGCTTTAACAGCATACGTTAACTGTGCGTTGTCACATTTTATGGCCTCTCTTTACGCGGCCAAACTGAAGTGTCCACAGGACTAAACTCTTGTCCTAATAGTGAACCCCGTTTTTCATCCTCTGATCGCAGGTCATATACAGACCCTTGTTGGTGTAGTTTGTTTAATTTCTTCTAATCTTCCTCACGATAACCTAGCATTTTTTTGGGGGGGGGGAACGATAAATTGGTTTGATTCAACTCAATGGCACTCATTCTCACAATCAGATTCTACACCTGGAGTGTTGGTAGAATTGGCTATTATGTTAGTCCGTCGAAGAACGTAATTATGCATTTCACGGAACGCAATAATCAACCATTTCAGTGAAAACAGTGAGACTCCGATACGTCAAAGTGGGTAGGTTGGATATTTGTTGCTGATCTCATCTCAAAGTAACTTTCCAAAACTGATGTAATGCTCTAACACTAACATTATTCGGCGATAAATCGTGGTGTGACAGGCTGGCTGCACAGATACAGGAAACTTTGTATCCACACAGTTTCCTAAACTGGGTCAATTTTCTGTGAATCAACATTACGTCGGAAGTACCTGAATATTTGCTTGTGGATTCCTTGTCAACTACACCATTCGGGAGAATATGTATCTTTAGTTTGAACAGGCCATCACTTCAAGAGTGACTCATGGAAACCACACAAGCAAACGAGATGTTGTACTTGTAGACAATACCGCATTCTCGGCTGGACGTGTTCATTCTGGGGACTCTTAACGGAGATTGTGCTGACAAGAACTACTGTGAGCCAATTCAGAGGCACAATCTACTTTGACATTCAGGAGACTAAACACAAGTTTTTAAGAACTGAATCATTAAATTTGCTTCAATGAAACAAGGTATCTACGCATTCTTCGGCGTTGCGGCCGGTCAGCTATTGTAAGCATACATCATGCTGGAGTGCGCCAAGGTGGGGTTTTTGCTCTGAGACCCAATCTTTGCATAATTTTCTTTTAACACTTGCTCACAAAGAGAGTGTTCGCATTTCCAGTTCGTTTTATTGAAACAAGTTCCGTGAACAGCACACGGACATATCGACAAACACCTTAATTATCATGGACCAGGCATGCGGTAAAGTCGCACGTCTGTTTCCACAGATGTCGCGAGTCGTCAGTCCATTTAGACACTCACTAATACTTCTTCGTATTCAACTTTTTTTCACAGTTACACTTTATATCCCACGCCACATCTACTGGTTTTACGTGGCAACAAATGAACCACAGGAACGACTGTTCGATGTGATGGGTACGTTCTGTTCTGCTTGAAAGCTACACCGGTGTACCTATCTTTGCTAACTCCTTTAAATTATGCTTGTAAAAAACAGACTGATTTTCTGTGGTCTTTTTATGAAGAAAATCCAAGTTGTCTGCTGTGGTGTCAGTCAGTAACCTAGCCAATCATACACCTCACAATGCATTTGACCTTGACCAAGGTCACATGTGCGAGCTCCATTTCATTGTCATTGGTCGAGAGCTCAAGATCGTGCACGTCTACACGAAACACGTGATCCTTTCACATGCTTACGTTCACGTGGCCACACTTACGTACGTATGTGATACGTCACACGCACAGGTGAACCAACGCGACATGGCAATCTCACAACAGCGGCAGCACAGAACGCACATCAGTAGGCCATCTCTGAGCTATCCTTTCCGTGTCCCTTCCCCTATTGCTTCCTCTTTTCTGCTGTTTGTATCTATCGTGTTCCGGCGTATCAACGTATCGCGGATTACATGCCCATACAAGTGACGTTTTCTGAAATCAGTTGATAGATTATAAGCATTTTTTTAAAATTCATAATTAACATATCACCTTACTAGCCTACGTAAAATAAGGTGAAACCGATTATTAAATTGTTACATACTGAGAAAGTGTATGAACGCAAGCCGCGGAGAAGCGTTGACAGTTAGAAAGAATTCAAGTTGTGATGACCACAACGCAATTGCGCATGAGAACCACACACATTTGGGAAGTAGTTACGACCTTGGGCTTTGTTGAAACGACAGTGAAACGCGGACTACATGTGCGACCTTGACTAAGGACAATGGTTGTGTGAACTGTAATTTGCTGGTCAGGTGATCCGTTAACACGCATAATGCAAATACGAAAACTGCAACTTTACCGAAATATTCGTTCAATGGAGCCTGCTTTACAATGAGTCTTAAACGAGTACATGGATAAACAGGTATAGGTTTATCCTATAGAATACACAATATCTTGAAATGCTTCAATACACCATCAATCCATATTTGGGTTGATCGTTTTTGTTAGATAATCGTGTGGAATATTCGATGCAGTCTTACGTAACTTTAAAAACGTCGTTATCAACTGTCCATCATTTTGTGCAGTCATTATATTCAACTTATTGAAGACAGATTCCAGGCATCCCTTTTCCACATCTGTTTTTGCACTCTATACGATTATCAGAGATAACTAGCCATAATTTTGGATCGTTCTCAGATACGTAGAATTTACGTATATAGTAGACTGAACTACATGGGACAGCATTTCCCGTTCAGTACAGTTGACGATGATATACTCACTCAGTTATATTTCAATTGGAAATAGCTCTCAGGTCACTGGCACTTAGGATAACGATAAACTATGGCCCGGGGAAGAAGACGTACTGCCGATGAGCCTCAAGAAGATGGCGTTTCATTCGGTATGTTTGATGGATTACTGCCAGAATGCAGAGGCTTTTATCAGATACGAGCGGTCTTCAGCGAGCAATAATAAGTGGGAGTAGCTTTTGTTCGCAGATCGTCTGAGGTCCATTTGAACGGTGCATTATCAGTAGAGGAAAGCTGTAAATATCTGTTACCGCTGTGACGTTTCCGAACTAGAAGAAGATCGCAAAACCAACTATTGCACGCGGTAAAGTGTTTCTTGAACATTTTCCCCGAATTGAAATTACAAATCACCCCTTTTAGGAAGTGAACACCATACATTTGAATTCGTAAACGGAACGTGTTTTTTCTTTGATCGAAATAACTCAGTTATAGTTTTGCAAAATATACGCCGAAATTTGGCAAAGCGACAGTAGTATTATACCTCTATCGTGTATTAAAATCGATTGCTTAGTGCCTTCAGCGTGGTACGCAGTAAGAAAAATTAGATGTTTTAATACACTTTAGCAAATATATTTCCTCCCATTGATGTGAGTTCTGCATTCCTTTTCCAAATTGGTTACACGGTGTTTAAGTAACACATGGGTTTGAGAGAAGTATGAAGTTAAAAAAACAGTGTGAAAACGTGTGCAACTCCTAGGAGAGAGATTAACTCAGTGTGCGGCACTGTAGGCACCATTGCTGATTTAAGAAAAGAACATTTTTATTGCTATTCAGATACTTTGCGTCATCCCCAATGTTACTTTAGAATGAAAGTCCATCCAAGAATTTAGTAAATGCCTTAGTTATTCAAACATTTGCATTCATGAGAACTTGTGTTACTCATTAGCATATATAATTAGTTATATTACACGTTCAATAGAAGCACATTACTTCATCCCAATTAGCCCCATACTTAAGAATCCAAGTTCAAATCTGCACACAGGCCTAATTGTGTTATGTATCAAGGAAATTTTATTCTAATTTGTAATGTTTTTCTGAGAACCCAGCCGTTGTTAATCTTTTGACCTTGAGATATTCAACAAAACGAATCAGTACCCGTTGGCTATACAAGTGTCTTTATGTTCTACTTCCACATTGTGTGCAGGACCTAGAATGCTCGTCATACACAGCTGCAAACTGATACTGGTGTATTATTAAGATTACACAACGTCAATCAGCAGATTAGTTCATATATTGCTTGGGATGTTTTGCGACCGATTCTATGTCGTGAACTTCGGAAGTTGAATGTGGCGAAATAATTTATCGACTCCATCCGCATAACACTTGGACTGAATTGCGCCTTTCTCTCAAGGCAGATGAACATACGCACAATTTGTTGTTTTTCATGATATTCAGTCAAAATACGCATATTCTACTTCGGTCTTTGACGACCCCTTATGCAAAATCAAGCTGTCAGTCTTTCAATCCTTCGTATTGTACACTCCGAAAAGTAGAACTTCCCCTGCCATTGCACTGTTCTGTTCAGCGTTAACAG